>SJYC01052209.1:0-45535 GCA_006408675.1 Madoqua kirkii
CCTGGAGTGTCAATCACTGATGCCAGGGGCTCCTTTTCTTAGACGAGGAAGCCAGGGCTCAGAGAGAGGGACCGACTGTCCCCGGAACCTGCTGCCAGTGGCAGAGCTGGCCAGCCCCCTGACGCCACTCGGCCGCCCGCACATTCCCTGGACGCTGCTCGGCCCGTAAACGGGTTTATGGCTCCATCCTTCAAAACACACTCAAGCGAGGCTTATTACATAACAGAAAACAAAGGTAGTTTGGTAATCTGTTTCCCACTCAGGGAGTTTTATTAAAATGCAATAAATCTCCAGGGCAGAGTGTAGCTTTACAGCAAAGGGCAGAGATGCAGGCCTGCTTTTCTGCGGAGACAGGGTCGGGGTGAGGGGTGTGGAGTGAGCGTGGGAGTGGGGGTGGAAAGAATGCAGCCTTCTGGCCCCACCCACTGCAGGTTCAGCCCCTCCCAGGAGCCACAAGGAACGGGACTCTGCACTCAGCTGGGCCCTGGAGGGCAAGGGGCATGAGAGGCTTTGTGGTGCCGGCACTTTGCCAAACACCACGTCCCCTCAGTGTCTGCTAAACCGTGCCTTCCACACTCTGCAGCCTCACTGTCCACTCTGAAAGCTGTCGCCGTGTCCTGTTCTAATCCACAAGCCCCACCACCTAGAGGATACAGTTCCATGCTCTTGGGCTGGCCTACAAGACTGGCCTTGGTCCAAATCCCCCAGGGCCTCGCCAGCATGCCCTCCCACCCTCCTCTGCCTATCTCACATTTTTGCCACTCCAAATGTCTTAGAGTTCCTCTCACACCAGGCTGGTGGGCGCCTCTGTGATTTTGCACATACTGTTGTCTCTGTTTGGAATGCCTTTTCCTCTGCCTGACTACCTGGAAAACTCCTATTCATCCTTCAAAACCCTATCTGGACATCACCTCGTCCGAATCATCCAGTCATTCTCTCCCATGAGTTCCTTAACAGTAGACAGAATTTGGTCCTGCCTTCAGTCCCTTCCTCTCTGATAAGGTTGGTGTCTCATTCATGACCAATCCTAAGGCCTGAGGCTCAAGAAAAGCCTACAGGGTTCAATTATCTGAAAACGGTCTTACTGTCTCATGTTCAATCTTGATGCTCGAGACAGGTCCTCAACTGATCAGAAACACAGACAAGCTCTAGATGCCTTCGTGCCCTATGTGCTCAGCAGAATAAGGAGCCCCCAAGCACATCCACCTTCTAAAGCCCAGAGCTTCTGGATAAGTCTCCTAAGAGGCAGACAGACTTCGATGCGATTCCGTTCAGAACTTTGAGATGGAGAGGTTATCTTGAATTATGCACATGGACCTCACTGAATCACATGGGTCGTTAAACGGGAGACCCTTTCCAAGCTATGGGTAGAAAACGAGGGGAAACAGATGAGTCGGAGGAGGCAACACTGGTGGCTTGAAGATGGAGGAAGGGGCAACGATCCAAGGCATGCAGGCACCTCTAGAAACCAGGAAAGGCCAGGAAAAAAAAACTTTCTCTAAAGTCTCAGGAAAGGAAGTGAGCCCTATTCACACCTTCGTGTTAGCCAGGGAGACCCATGTCAGCCTTCCACCCTCCAGAACTGTGCCGTCATAAAGCTGCGTTGGTTTTGAGCCACAAATTTCATGGTCATTGGTTACAGCAGCAAGAGAAAGCCAGGGCAGCCAGGGCACCCGCCTGGCTGTTTACACGGGCCTCCCAGCCCCCGGGCACCACCAGCCTCTGCACCACTGCCACCTGCCTTTTAAAGATGTTTTTTAATGCAGACTTTTTTTTTCAAGTCTTCATTGAATTTGTTATAATACTGTTTCTGTTTTATGCTTTGTTTTTTTGGCCACAAGTCACGGGAGATCTTAGCTCCCCAACTAGGGATTAAACCCGCACCCTCTCCATGGGAACGTGAAGTCTTAACCCTGCACTGCCAGAGCAGGTCCTAGCCCACTCCCCTGACTGCCTTCCCCCGCTTCACTTGCCACTTTCTGCCTAGTGAACCCCTATTTATCCCTCAGAACCCATTTTCCAAGTCCCTCTGATGGGACCTTGTGCTCTGGGGCCAGCCAGAGCACCACATGCCCTGAGGCTCAGCCACGCCTCCCCCCACCCTCCCCACACACACGCAGAAGGGCGCCGTCTTGGGCTCCCTGCTCACCCACCAGCTGGCCAGATCGTGGGCGGCAAGTGCGGGGCTTGGTTGATTCTGCATGTTTGGTGCCGAAGCGGCGCCTGACACATTGCAGCATCTCAGAAAGCAAGTTGCAAGCGACCTGGCCGGGACTTGGGTGGTCAGAGTAGGAGGCCTCCAGCTATTTGTGGAATCTGTTGAACATGAGGAGGCCCCACCTTGCTGCCAAAGCTTTACTTTAGCTGGAAGGAGGCATATTTATCTTATTTTTGTGTACCTAAACAGCTCTTTCATTTCTCCGACCCCCAGTACAATCAGTTACAGCCTCAGAGACAAACCCTCCATACACTCAAGCACATGGCAGAATCCCGATACCCTGTAATCCAACAGACAGGAAAGAAAGTCCCCATTTAAAATACATCCTAAGAAAATAATCAGAAATGTGGAATAACGTACATACAAGGCCAAGAACACAGCTTTCTCTACATCTTCAGGTTAGCGAAAACTGAAAATGACGCAGATGTCTAAAAATGAGGATTTGGCTAAATAAATAATATCTCCCTCATCTGAGGCTACATTACATGGCACTAAAAATAGTGGTTTTTAGAATATGTGGGAGCATAGGAAAATGTTTAATACTGGTAGTCAAAGTTTATAAAACGTGTATACGTTTGCATCTTAAAAAGGCTGGTGAGAATTTTCATCTCAAACATTAACATTTGTTATCTCCTAAGGTGGCTTAACACAAGGGATTGTTTTTATGGTTCGTTGATGCCATAGTTTCTAAAATTTCTGTGATGAACATGTGTTATCGCTTTTAAAAATAAGATATTTTTTTAAGAAGAAGCTTCTGGAGAGGAATTTAGCAACATCCTTATCAGTACTATCTTTAATATGTTACTAAACCTTTATAAGTTTGAATGGCATTATACAGCAGCCCGTTATGAGGAAACGTGAGGTGGTTACCACTGAATCCAGGAGCGGTGTTTTGTGGGTTTCCATCCAGCTCAGGAAACTGCTGAAACTGAGATGACGGAAAACTCAGATCCCAAGAAGAGATGAGGAGGGATTATGGGGAGAATCTGCAAGGGCCCAGAGGAGGGGCCTGACCCAGCCAGGGTTGGGGCTGGGGTGGGGGACTCAGGAAAGGGGAAGGACCTCTGGGCACAGAGGGGTGGGGGGACAGGAGGCTGCTGCTGAGACCTGGGTGTGAGGTGCTTGTACCAAGGCCTATGGGGAGGTACCCCACCAGATGGACAAAAGTAGGGTGGGGGGAGAACTCTAGAAGAATCCACGGTGTCAGGGGCCCCCACAAGACGGTTCTTGTGTAAGTGCCGGCCGCAGCATCAGAGCATCCACTCAGCACTCACAGGCTGGCCCTCCCCACGGGGCATCTGTCTCCTGTCTCTCAAAAAAGCATCTGAGATGATTGTGTGGGCTGGGTGGCCACGCTGTGGCTCACGGAGTTTCAGGGTTGCCTGCGTGGGCCGGGCTGTCATCGGTGCCCCAAGGGAAGCCAGGTTCCCCTGCCAGCTGTCAGAAGGCTAAATTCGGAGCCCACATCCGGCTCGTTTGGGGTCGTCCTGCGGAACCCCGGAACCAGTCGCTTTCCGCTCTGGTCTGCTCTTTCCCTGAGAAGTCTTCTGGAGCCCGAGGAAGGCCTACAGCAGTGGGGTCAGAGGAACAGGACGCAGGAAAGAGAAAGAAAACCACAGCGGGCACGTGCCTGTGTCAACACCTCCCTCGATCCCTATCGGTCTTCCTATTGTTTAAATCAAACTCAGGTCTCCATGGTGATGTTAAGCAAACACACAGAGAGAGACTGTTGGGGGGAGGGAGTGGCAGCCGGTGGAAAGGCAGCCGGATGTGGCAGGGGAAGAAATGGAGGAAGGAAGCCCCCGCCCCCACCCCCCAGGTGCCATGCGCTGCACATGCAAGAGCTGTTGTCAGCCTCACGTCCAAACCGCGAGGTCTACGCCGTCAGACTCAGGGTATAGACAAGGCTCGGGGGGTGGGGTGGGGGTGCGCCACAAAGCAGGGAAGGCGCAGAGACAGATGGAATCCGGATCTGTCTGGGGGCACCGACCACCCGGCCCGGAACGCCTGCAGTTGGCCACAGAGCAGGCCATCGCCGTCTAAGACTCTCTCTCTAAAATCAGGCCCGCTCTTTCCGCCCACAAAGAGCAGGCCTTGCCGCCTGTTTAAGGATCCGCGCGGACGCTCAGCACATCCGCCTGCAAGGACGCCAACAGCGCAGCAGCGCTTTGTCTGCCTGGACATTCAAGGCCCCGAAGACAAGGCTTCGATGCCGGGGACTGCCCGTGGGCTTCCGAAACTCTCTGCACTCGGCCTGGCTCTGCCCTCCTCACCTCAGGACACGGTCCAGCTGGGAGGACGTCCCTGTCCCCAGCCATCATCTGTCTCCGCAGAAAAGGACCCTGATGCTCGTTTACATTAGTATGTATCGAGAGGTTATCGTCCAGCTTGATGGCTCAGATTCCCTAAACTCTGAGTCCTCAACACACAACCCCTAAACTCTCTATATTAAAAAATGGAGAGAAAGAGGGGTATCCTAGGAACATACAACCCAATCTGGCTTGAAATGGAATGGCGTCAACGCCCAGTAGCGCTGCAGGGAGGCAGATGCGTCTGGAAACCTCAAAGGCGGCTCATCTGGAAAAGAAGCCTGAGCAGTCGCTTCCCAAAGCTCGCTCCCTGGAAAACCACCCCAGGAAACGCTCGGAGGAGCCTGAGCGAAGGAAGACAAACGGCGTAGAACATCTAAGCAAGTAAAATTAATTGAAGTAAACATTAAAATAAAATTTTAAATTAAACAATTTTTTTTAATGAAACCTCATGGAATCAGATGGGATTGGAGAAGTGCCACGTGACCTCCTCCTGGAGACGTGCAGCGCCCAGTGCTGCGCTGGAGGCTAGTGTGTTCTGCTGCAGAGAAGCCTGGTCTGCTTTCTTCCGTCTAAGCATCTTTGCCTGGCTTACGGCCACACAGCATGTATTTTCCAGAAGCATCGATGAGCACCTGTTGCACTTCTGAGTGTCATTGAGCAAACAAGTCCCTTCGTCCCCTCCCCTCCCCCGCTGGTGCTGGGTTAATTCGCGTCGGCCACTGGAATTTAGCAAATGTGAGTGAGCAGAAGGCTTCAGTGTGCTTACAGGGTGCTTGCCTCTTTCGGTGCCTGTCTGTGCGTGGGAAGAAGCGGTCCCAATGGCCTCTGGCCAGTCAGCTGGGGTCCCACACTTATGGACCAGAGCTGAGCCTGCCAACCTCAGCTCAGGGGGAGCAGTCCGGCCACCTCAGCCTACAAACCAGTCACCCCAGGCATGAGAAAGGAGCCTGCTGCTGCCATCGAGTTTGGGGTGACTTGTTCACAGCATCACTGCCACTGCAGCTGAGGCATACACCGTCCCACAGAGACACTCTTCTAAGAACAGCACTTCTAAGAATCGCGTATTTCAAAATATGACTTAGAAGAGCACTCTTGGGAGGACACATTCTCAGAGAATGTTGGGACAGAATAAATGACAATCGTAGGAGCTCAGGACACAGTTAGAGGATGCCCGTCTTAACATTCAGGGTCAGGAAAGGACTTGGGCTATTTGCAGCAGAGAGGCAGGGTTGAAGAAGGAATTTAGCAACAGAAAAAAGATGGGCACGAAATACAACAGCTAAATCCCAGAGGAGGGGGCTCGAACAGTCAATAAGATACAATACAAGAAAGCATGTTTGATTTCATGAAAACTCACACAATTGCAAGATAGGATAACACTGAACCGCGCTCTAACGTCCACTTGAATGCAGACATACAAAGTCTGATGATTCCAGAAGTGCAGGGCGGGAGTCCCTCTGCAGACAGACTAACAGAGAAAAGGGGAAGGTGGAGACACGGGCGGGCACACTCCGCAGCCCAGATGGGAACAGTGGAGCCGGGGGATGGGACCCTCGCACTCCACAGCAGGGGAAGGCGTGGCTCAGCCAGCTAACAGGGCTTACAGGGCTGCAGGGATAAAGGACCAAAACCGAGGCGCGAGCATCAGTCATGTTTCTAAAGGCAGAACGATGCCATCTGCACTAATTTGTAAATTACACTAAACCCTAGGACATATTGATTGTGGATAGACACATACGTGTGTACTTAACACAGGACACCTTCATGGGGATGACTTCTGGGGTCGGGGATGGCGGGCGTGGGGGAGGGGGAAGGAAGGAGGGGAGAGGTGGGCTGGATCCAAACCTGGGGGAGTGTGTTTATTTAAGAGACAAAGAGCCCAGAAAGAGAAAAATTAACATCTGTTACAGATGGGGAGCCCGTGTTGGGCTAGACTGCGCTCTGCTGCAGTAACAGCTGAAGCCCCAGACTTCAGAGGCTTAATCCTCATTACTCGTGATCATGGACCACTGGTTCAGATAAATGACGTGACCCCACAATAACCACACAGGAGGCCGGGGGAGGCAGAAACGCTTGGGTTATTTGGTGAGCACGGGGTCGTCTCTGGCACGTGGGTACTCAGGCAGCTGGCACACCACATTCCACACCCACTGTGTCGGTTCAAGATTTCAGGATTAAAGTGAAGACGGAGGAAGAGAATCCCCCTCCCCCTCCCCCTACCCGGTGCAAAGAGCTGACTCATTGGAAAAGACCTTGATGCTAGAAAGATTGAGGGCAGGAGGAGAAGAGGGCAACAGAGGATGAGATGAATGGATAGTATTGCCAACTCAATGGACATGAGTTTGAGCAAACTCAGGGAGAGAGTGGAGGACAGTGGAGCCTGGCGTGCTGCAGTCCATGGGGCTGCAAAGAGTCAGACACGACTGAGCGACTGAAAACAACAACCCGTAACAAGGCTGGGGTTCCACCAAGTCACTCAGAGGAAACTCGAGACCCCAGTGCTCCCACTCCAGTACTCCCGAGGTTCCCCTACTAAAAGTCCCGCCCAAGGCCACACGTGGGGGTGGGAGGGCAGGGCCGGCACTGCCTCCACAGAGCCAGGCAGTGTATGAACGGGGCCGCGGGCTGGGGCTACATGACAGCAGAGGGAAGCGGAGCGTGGAGCGTGGGCCAAGGCCCGCTTTCTCCCTGGCTCAGGACTCCCCCAGCCCCTCTCACGCCATCTGATGGCATCGGGGCCGGCTCTGTGCTCCTGGCTCCCACCCTACCTGCTGGGATGGCCTCAGAGGCCTGAAGGGTCTTCCTGGTCCCAACAGTGTTTCCCAAGGAGCACATCACCGTATGTTCATCCATGCATCCATCCGTCATCCATCGATCCGTCTCTCTGTCCTCCCAGGCATATGTTTTTCTGTACATCTGTCCCTCCCTCCATCCATCTATCCACCTATCTATATATCCATCTACCCATCCACCCACCGGTATATTCATCCATCCATCCACCCACCCATCCACTCATCTGTATACCCATCCGTCCATCCACCCATCTGCATATCCATCCATCCATCCCTCCATCCACCCATACACTCAATGCCCAACATCGCCTTCTGTACCAGATCTGATCTAGGTTCTGGGCATTGGGAGATCATTGCAGTGGACCCTACTGGTCTCCATCCTCAATCTGTGTATGTTCTGGATATACCCATCCATCCATCCACCCATCTGCATATCCATCCATCCATCCCTCCATCCACCCATACACTTAATGCCCAACATCGCCTTCTGTACCAGATCTGATCTAGGTTCTGGGCATTGGGAGATCATTGCAGTGGACCCTACTGGTCTCCATCCTCAATCTGTGTATGTTCTGGCAACCAGGGGTCGAAGGGGGCACCATCCCATACACAGAAGACAAACCATACACCGGGACCCCCCACCCTCCAGGGGAGATGTGGTAAAGAGCGCCTGGGGGCTGTGTTATGCTGAGCGGTGCGGCAGCTTCTTTGAGGAAAAGAGGTTTACGCTGAGATGAAACGTCCACGAGGAGCCAGTACCTGACGGGCAGCATCAAGGGCACAGCGTACAGGTGCTGCAGAAGGGACGGACCATACACGAGGGTCATGGTTCAGCCCGAAGGCTGGGCTGGAGGCTGGGGAGTGAGGGTGAGAGTGGAGGAGGGGTGGGACGGGAGCCGGGGCACAGCGTCCCCGCAGTGGGTGGGGCTTGGGACCTGGTCCAGGTGCCCTGGGAAGCCAGCGGCATGCTGAGCCTCACTCTTGTCAGCCCGGCCCCCGGCTACTCAAAGTGTGGTCCCTGGAGCAGCAGCCTGGGCCGCACCTGCAAACCTGGTAGACACGCAGAGCAGGGAAGCCGGAGCACCCCTGCTCTGGAGTGGCCTTTCCTGGGGCTGGTCTCCCCTGGGGCACTTCTGAGAGACCCCCACACTGAGTCCACATCTGCCAAGGCAGGGTGGTAGTTTTTAAGAGCTTTTCAAGTGACTTTTATGTACCTCCTGCTAAGGACTCGCCATCTACACATTGACCGCCGCTCAGCTCTTGAGGGCTTGCGTCCACCTTGTTGGGAGCATTTATGAGGCTGCCAAGCCCCACTGGCCACTTGGGATCCAGCTTCGGAGACCCCAAACAGGCCTCTCAGGACCCCAGCCTGGGTGGCTGGCAGCAACCTGGGCTCTTGAGACTCTGGGCCCTGCAGCTTCCCAGAGATGCCCAGAGATGCAGGCATGAGCACTCTCCAGCGGGCTACATACGGATCACTTTGTCCTAGCATTTGTATTTCCAGGACTGTCTATCCTGACCTCAACATCGTCACAGGTCTGCTGAGGAGGAAATACAAGCTGCACACCAGGCCTTTAGGCGCCCCGTGAGCGCTTATGTTCTTCTGTGCCTGCCCCTGCAGTTTCTGGCCCTGCCCACGGAGCTCCCCGGCCCGGGCTCAGCCAGGGTGCCGGGATACACAAGTGTCGGCTGTGGCGGCCGCCAGGGCGAGCGGGCACGACCAGATGTGGGCGTGAGTGTGTGCCACGTGCCTCGGGCCTCGCAAGGAGAGGGGTCTGGGGGGCAGCGGTGGGGCGAGCTGGGAAGGGCTGCTGGGACTGCCGGGCACACAGCCGTCGCAGGGGAGGGTGGCCGAGGGAACAGGGACACAGGGCGCTGCTGCGAGAGCCACCGGGGAGGCCGGATCCGGGCAGCGGCCGCGCAGCTTCGTGGCAGATGTGCCCTGGGCTGAGCGGGGGCATCAGAAAGCTGTGCGTGCTGAGGCACTTCAGTCGTTCGTGTCCAGCCCTTTGCCACCCTGCGGACTGCAGCCCGCCAGGCTCCTCTGTCCGTGGGATTCTCCAGGCAAGACACTGCAGTGGGCTGCCGTGCCCTCCTCCGGGGCATCTTCCCCACCCAGGGACTGAACCCTTGTCTCTCAGTCTCCTGCACTGACAGGCGGATTCTTTACCGCTAGCGCTTCGTTCACATCCAAACCCCCTGGGGCTGCGTGCGACCTTATTTGGAATGAGGCCTTTGCAGATGTAATGAAGTTACAGACATGAGCTCACCCTGGATCACCCGGGTGGGCCCCACATCCAAATCCAAGTGTCCTTATAAGGAACACACGGAGGAGCGACACGGAGGAGGCTGTGTGAAGACGGAAGCAGAGACTGGAGAGACGGGACCGCTAGGAAGGCCCCCGGCTCCCTGCCCCCAGTTCCCAGGAGCTGGAAGAGGCAGGAGGGATCCTCCCCAGTGCCTCCAGGGGGAGGCCAGCCCTGCCTGCATCTCAGTTTCTGACTCCTGGGCCGTAGGATGGTGGGAGAACACTCTTCTGGTTTTAAGCCCCTAGACTTTGGTCCTTTGCCCCAGCAGTCCGGAGACACTTGCAGAGACTGGACATGTAGGCAAGGCCAGGGTCAGCCGGCTCCTCTAGCTACCATTCACGTCCAGATGGTCCAGGAGGGGAGGTGGACCAGCTCTATGCTTGCCCAACCCCTGAGGCCAATCAGCAGCTTTCTCGGGGGAAGGGCTCCCATGCTCCCCCCGCACCCCCTGTCTGAGAGGCTGGGCAGAGAACAGTGCCCACGCAGAAGGAAGGGGCAGAAGGCTGGACCCTCAAAACCAGCCAGGGAGACAGGGAGAGACACTCCCGCCGTGCGGCCCACAAAAGGCAGGACAATTAAAACTGCATCCAGCTTAGATTTCAGAGAGTCATTTCCAGACAGTAAATACCACATCTGTCAATGAAAATGCATTTATCGCGATTATGTAGGAGAATTCTTGGGAGTCTGGGTGCACATTCAATAAATGTGTCTTTAATAACCGCACTAAATACGTGTTTGCCAGACACCAGCACCCCGAACCGCCCTCCACGTGTGCCCTTAACAGCAGACAGAGAGCGGGTGACATTCTGACCAAGGGCCAATGGCAGTCTCTCCTCTTCTAAACAAGCTTGCACAGTCTCAACATGGGGGATGTGAGCAGGTGATGCTCGCAAGAGAAAACACGATTAAACCCAGAAACCACACGCCCTCACTAGGGTATGGAAACGGCACTGCCTCCCTCTGGGCCGGTAGGTTAGCAAGTTCTAGAAAAGCTGTCAGCCCGAAGGTGGCCAGGAGGCAGGGCGCTGCCCCACCTGGAGGGTTGTGTTCCTCCTGGAAAAGAATTCGGTGCTGCCGCACACCAGCCGTGAATCTGCTCAGATCATCTGGCTCAGAAATCGAAAGGAGAAGGGGATGATAGAGGATGAGATGGCTGGATGGCATCACTGACTCTATGGACATGAGTTTGAGTGAACTCCAGGAGTTGGTGATGGACAGGGAGGCCTGGCGTGCTGCGATTCATGGGGTCTCAAAGAGTCAGACACAACTGAGTGACTGAACTGAGGACGCTTCCCAGGAAATAAATCAGAGAGGAAAGCGACATGCCGGAATGTCTCATAACCGCAGCAGGCCTAGGAGCTGTGCGTATGGTGTGAAAGTGTTGATCGCTCAGGCATGTCCGACTCTTTGCGACCCCATGGACTGCAGTCCACCAGGCTCCTCTGTCCACAGGATTCTCCAGGCAAGAATATACTGCAGTGGGTTGCCATGCCCTTCTCCAGGGGATCTTCCCAACAAAGAGATGAAGCCCAGGTCTCCTGCACTGCAGGGAGATTCTTTATCATCTGAGCCACAAGGGAGGCAGGGCTAGGAGCTAGAACAAATAAATCCCAGGGGTGAGTGCACAGCCATAAAAATAACCACGTGGCCCGTGATTCTGCACGGAAAATCGGGAAACTCCTTGCATGTGTGAGAGAGAGAAGGCGCGCAACTTGACTCTGTGTCTCACGGTACAGCAGTCTCAGCCCAAGAGAGATGAGATAAACACAGAAATCAGGCCTGACGGGGTTGGGGGAGGGGGGTGTGTGTGTATGTGTGGATGAACCTTCTGGAAATGACTGATGCTTCTGCATGTATTTTTAATAAAGGAGAGGAAACGTCTGAGTCTAGAGACTGATGCGAAAAGAATGTGGAAAATTAAAATCTGTTGATTTGCTTCGGAGGAAAACTAAATTTAGACTGCGTGCTGTTCTGGGGACGGTTCGTAGGCAGTCTCCCTCAGTCTTCACGATTTCCCATCCAGGGGTGTTTCCACTTTACAGACGAGGAGACAGAGCTCTCGAGAGGAGAGGGAGCTCCCTGTGGAGACTCTCTGAGGCGGGTGGTCTGTCTTCCTGGAGACAGGCTGGACTGAGAACCCTTTGCAGCAGGGATCTCACCTGGACAAACGTCTCCTCGAGCAACAAAGTACAGAGAGACACAAGGGACTGAAAACTGCGGCGTGCATGTGCCGCTGGAGCAAGTTCTGGACAAGACCCAACCCCCAGCTGCCCTGTCTGAAGCCATGCTGTTCTTTAGCCACTCAGTCCTATCCAGACTTTGTGACCCCGTGGACTGTAGCCCACCAGGCTCCTCTGTCCTGGAATTCTCTAGGCAAGAGTACTGGAGTGGGGTTGCCATGTCCTTCTCCAGGGGATTTTCCCAACCCAGGGACTGAACCCGCATCTCCCGCATTGCAGGTGGATTCTTTACTGCTGAGTCAACCAAGGAAGCCAGGTCTGAAGAGCCAGGAGCAGAAAGAGGTTTTCAGGAGCAAAGCAGGGTACTGCGCCTGACCTCTGCACTCAGCATCACCCACAGGTGGGCAAACCACCTAAGCCAGCCCTCCTGCCCAGCCTCGGGCACACCCCTGCCCTCACCCCATTAAGGAAACAGCTTGGCCTGCCGCAGGGAGCAAACAAAGAAGCCTGTTACTCAATCTTGCTCCCTCCTGCTGCAGCAGGGACCCCAGTAAAGCCTTGCCTGAATGTGTAGTCTGGCCTCTTGGACTTCAGCCGCTCAGTCATATCCCCATGGACTGCAATCACACCAGGCTTCCCTGCCCTTTACTATCTCCCAGAGTTTGCTCAAACTCGTGTCCATTGAGTCGATGATGCCATCCAACCGTCTCATCCTCTGCTGCCCCCTTCTCCTCCTGCCCTCAATCTCTCCCAGCATCAGAGTCTTTTCCAATGAGTTCTTCACATCAGGTGGCCAAAGTATTGGAGCTTCAGCTTCAGCATCAGTCCTTCCAAAGATAAAGGAGGCCAGGAACCCTGTTTGGTAACAGCCTGGCTTCCCTACCTGTATATGAAGACTTTTGAGTCTTGAGGCCACATTGGAGGGCTAGCTAAGGTCATTTCCACCCCCACCAAGCCCCTGCAAAGACTTGCCACAAATTTTAACTCCACCCAGCAACTCTGTGGGAAGCAGCACAGTGACACCAGCAAGGACTGCTGGCTCCTCAAGCTAACCGCACAATAACCTCATCTCTTCTGCCCCGGCTTGTGAAGATGCTGCAGGAGCAGACAGAACCCGGCTCCCACACTCCAGGGGAATAAAAAACACTCATGGAGACCGGGGATGACAGGCAGGGGCTGGGGACTGACTTAGCTCAGTAGAAGGACTCTGCTTGGAGCTAGAGAGGACAAGTGACCCTCTCTACCTTGCAGCCAAGGGGACCTGTCCTTGGACCATCCACCTGGCAGGGGGGAACCCTCCAGGAGCCAGCCCTTCTCAAGGAGCCTGGCCTCGAAACCAGTCCCCAAATGCGAACCTTCAAAGGGCAACCAATGAGATTTCGCTGGAGCTTTAAAGCTCACGCCACTCTCTGCTCTCATCCCAAGCAATGAACAAACAGCCTTATCTACTCCCGGAGGAGCATTTCTGAAAGCAGGCTCCCTGCTGGATGAGGTGCTTCAAGGCACGAGACTGAAACGTCCCAACACATAAAGAAGTGGGGGTCCTGGCCGCGAAGCATCTGCGGAAGGCTCCCTGTCTTCAGGCTGGCATGGAGCTGGAAAGCAGGCTGGCGAGTCTGGAGGGCAAGGCTGGGGCTGAAAGGGGCAGGCTCGGAAAGGTGCTTCTGCGGGAAAAGGGAAGGAAAACGCACGGCTGGCCACTCCCCACATCCGCACCAGGGCGACCACGCCTGCACAAGGGCACCCGCTCCTCATCTGGCAGAGGACACAGCCAACTCAGGGGTCACTTCAGCAGCTTGCAGGAGCATCAGGGCAATCCTCGGTGAGAACCAACCAGGCACCGATCATGAGGCCCCCTCGCTAAAAGCAAAGCCAAAGGCCAACAGGAGATCAACGCAAGGTGGCGACGCGCGTGTCAGGAGTCCTGATCAGCAGGTTTCTGTGTTTTTAATAGATTTAAAGTAGAAAAAAGATAGAATTAATTATTACTTGAGAAACTTGTCTTGGAAAGCAAAATGGTTCAACACGCAGAGAATGTGAAAACGTCGAGTGATGCCCCCAGGACACAGCGTCCTCGCCTGAGAGATGACTGAAACCCAAGCCCAAGACGCTGGGACCCTTCCTTCCTCTTCCAGGGAGCTTGCATGCTAAGCCACTTCGTTCCACTCTGTGCCTCCTCTGTCCACGGGATTCTCCAGGCAAGAACACTCGAGTGGCTTGCCAGGCCGCGGACACAAATCCAAAGCTGACCATAACCCAGATGCCACCTCCAGGCCTCCTCCTCGCCCACCTCCCTGAAACCATCACAGAGGCTGCCTGACTCTTGGACTGAATTCACATTTCACATACAGACAGATAACGCCCATTGGCAGTGGTGGGTTCTTTATTTTCCAAGCTCTTGGGCTGAGCCAAAGAGAAAGAAAGACCTCCGGACCGTGAGGCTAATCGGCATGCCTGGGGGACTCCGGGAGCTGTGTCGGAAGCTCGGAGCACAAGCAGAGGAAATTGTGCACTGACCTGAATTCACAAGGCGGCCCCCTCCCCCCGGGGAGGACGACAGCAAGGGGAAAGGAGCACAGACACAAAGGGAAGGAAGCAAAGACGCCTTCTGACGCCTGTCTGTAGCCTTGGATGCGCTGCTGAGGGACTCCTGATTGGCCTTCACCTTCTCCTACACTCATTTTCCAGTGGAAAGGAAGGCCGCCAGTGAGAGAGGGCTGCTCCAGCCCGGCCCCAGGATCTCAGCCCTAGCCTTGGAGACTCACAGGTACAGGAGGAGATGAGGCCCGCCCTCGGGCTGACTTACCGCCACAGAGAACTTTCCAGAACCTTCCCCATGTCTGCGTGGTAATACTTGGTCAGGATCAAGATCACCTGTGATGGCAACAGAGATAAAGGCAGAGATCAGGGGCTTTCAGGGTTCTCGACAGGGTGGGGTGTGATGACCCTCCCCTACCCAGGATGGGGTGGAGGGGGGCTCTTCCCACGAGCCCCAGCCGCCAAGCCCCAGAGCACTCAGACCTCATGCTGGTTTCTGCTCCAAAAAGTTGCTCTGCGCTTCACAATGACACTTGGAACATCCCACGCCCATGAGGTCCACCCAGCAGCACCTGCCACTCAGCAGGAATCTCCCCAGCTCAGCCCTGGACTGTGGCCCCATGGAGTCAAGGAGGAGGTGGTCCCAGTGAGCAGGAATGTATTGGGTGAGGCTTTGTAAGAGGGGCTTTGTTCCTACCCGCACCTTCGAGAATAAGAAGGTGGCCAGAAACAGCAGCTGGGGCTGCAGGCAAGGATGGGGCAACCCCGAAGTACATGCTGTCATTAAGGTTCCCCGGAGCAGCGGCCGACGGGAGAGCCGATGACAGCGGGCTGGGAAGGCGGGCGGGGACAGCTGGGACCTGGGGGCATGTGGGGGCCTGGGAGGAGGCGGGCACGAATCATCAAAGGCACACACGACTTTGTCGTTGGTGCTAAACTGTTCATCACACACACTGGGCCCTAACTTAACAAAGCGTCTTCATTACAGGCCTGTGCAGAAAACACGACTGTTTATAAAAATGAAAATATATGCACATAAGCAGCCAAAAGTTCCCCACCCGACCCCCGCCCCACCAAGAATGTATGAACAGCAAGGGAATGAGATTTCATTCACCTGCCGGGCGAGAAAGGGGCCCCCTCTCTCCAATTACTTCACAAGCCTCAGCATTTCCACATACATCAAATTTCATTTCACTCACTGCCAGACCCTATTAGCGGCTCCTAACATCCCCGTTGCCATGGGAACCCCGGGAGGTGAAGCGGGACCAGCCCCCAGGGTCCCAGCAGAGTGGTCAGCCTGGTTAATTTGGGGTCACCACACACCAAATCCAAGTTTGGTGCCTTCTGGTGAGCAGGACTTTTCTGCTTTCTGTCTTGGGGGGCATAGTCACTGCTGCAGTCTGGTTGATCTTTCTTTCCCTGGTGATTAAAGCAGGGAAGATATAAGGAGGAGATGTCAGGTGAAATGGGACAGTGTGCATTTTAGAGGCAGCGATGATTAGAAAAAAAAAAAAAAACCCCCGAGGTCTTGTCAATGGAGACGCGATCGCCCTGCCTTGCTCCGGAACAAAGCGATTTTCTCCTGCTGGGCTCTCGGGCTGCCCGAGTCAAGCAGGAATCCTCTGAAGATCGGGGAAGGCAGCAGAGTGACAGGCCCAGGATGTGCAGGAGACAAGCGTATTTTCAACCTATTGATTTATATTTTATCGTCTTGCTATTCCCAGAGGGGATTTCAAGAAGCGAGAGCGTGACAGCTGGAAGGGACCTCAAAGTCTGTTTAATCTGGCCCCATCCAGGGCGGAATTGTCAACCTCACATCCTTGGAGAGCAGCTGCCACCTGGGCTCTTGCACACCTGGGCAGTGGGGAGCTCAGCCCCTGGCCTGGAGCTCGGGCCCCTCTGTGCGCCGAGCTCAGTCTCCTGGCAACTCTGCCCGTGTGGACTCTGTCCTGCCACAGTGGGCCATCACCAAGGGGCACCCCCTCCCACTCCCTCTGGGTGAGATTCCCGACTCACGCCCACCCCCTTTATTCTAAGCTCCAGCCTTTGCACAAGCTGGTCCTCATTGTGGAACCCTCTTCGTCTCATTCCACCCCCCACCTCTAATGCATGGGTTAAATCCTACTCAGCATTCAGATCGCAGACTGACACCACCTCCAGGAAGTCCCCCAGGCTCCTCCCCTGGATTCACTGTCTCTTCCAAAGTCCTTCAGACCCTGCGCTTCCCACTCCCAGCACAGCCCACAGGTCCGTCACCACCCTGAGTCACGAGCCCTTTAAGGGAGGGGGGCTGTGTATTGCTTTCTGTCCCAGTGCTAGGTACAGAGCCTGCTGTATGGCGAGCACTTGAACTGCTCATGGGCAGAAATATAGATGGTATTTCCCAAAGTGACAACGACGAAGGCAGTGAAGCTAAGCAGAGGAGATGCCCTGGCTGCCTGCTCACAAGCCACTCTTCCATCAAGAGCATAGCAGCCTTCCTCCCGCTGGGGGGTAGACTCACCTGCCAGGCACCATGCTGACCCACTAAGCAGGAAGAGAATAGAGGTCCAAGGCCAGGACCCAGGGTCTGCCTGCCTTGGGGTGGACCCAAGGAACTAGCCTGCTCACAAGCCACTCTTCCATCAAGAGCATAGCAGCCTTCCTCCCGCTGGGGGGTAGACTCACCTGCCAGGCACCATGCTGACCCACTAAGCAGGAAGAGAATAGAGGTCCAAGGCCAGGACCCAGGGTCTGCCTGCCTTGGGGTGGACCCAAGGAACTTCCCAGCTGATCAGCTGGGCACCTGGGGAGAGCCAGACAGCCCCAGCTGACACCCCTGATTCAGCAGTTGGCAGTGGGAAGCCCCCTCTGCTCTGGGGGCAGACCCTTCAAGCTCCATGTCCCTCAGTCTCTGGGTCTATCCCCTGGAAAAGCAAGTGGCACCCCACTCCAGTATTCTTGCCTGGAAAATCCCATGGATGGAGGAGTCTGGCAGCCTACAGTCCATGGGGTCCCAAAGAGTCGGACATGACTGAGCAATTGAGCACGCACACAGGCAAGCGTTAGTTCCCAGGGGAAAAAAGAAAGAAAAGAAAACTGTCGTCTCTCAGTCGTGTCCGACTCTTTGCAACCCCATGGACTACAGCCTGCCAGGGTCCTCCACCCATGGGATGCTCCAGGCAAGAACACTGGGGTAGGTTGCCATTCCCTTCTCCAGGGGATCTTCCCGACCCCAGATGCTTTACTATCTGAGTCAACAGGGAATCCCAGTTCCCAGGGGAAGAGGCTGATGATCAAAACACAGGAGGGAGGCATTTGATATCTCTGACTGGAAAAATAAAATAAAATTACCTGAACATTCACAGTGAACTGGAAACTGCACCAGTTCCATAAGAGATCCATATTCTTTTCTCAGAAGACCACCCCCGGGGCCCCAGAGGATCGAGGATGCAGCCTAATTCAATGTAAACGAGGCGACGGACCTCCTGTACAGATGGGACTTGGGTCCTGGTGAGGGCTCCGTGCATTGGGCAAGAAGGTGACCTACAGCCGGTGCTGAAGAAGGGGACGTAGGGGTGACCTCCCGGAGGACACGGGGCTGTGGTCTTGGCCTGGCTAGGGCGCGTCTGCAGGACGGCAGCCTGCTGGCTGACCTTCTGGGAGCCCCATAGGCACCTCCCTGCCTCGAGCCTTAGAGCTGCTTCGTGTCGCCATGGCCTTTGGCCTCCCTGAGCCCAGCATCCCCCTTCGTCCGCGGGGATAAAGTAGGACTCAGCCAATGCCTCACCCAACAGCAGAGCTGTTCTTGGGCCCACGTCTCGAGAATGAAGACATCCTCCTGGGCCAGCCCTGGTGGGCCCTGGTGCCTCACTCACTCCCTGCACTTAGAAGGATGCCAGTCCAGGGAGGCACAGGCTGGACCAGGACAGACGGGAGAGACACGGGCAGGACCGGCTCACGCCGGAGCTCTTTCCGGGCCCCGGGACACACTGCAGCGGGAACACGACAGCCGGCACAGCCACAGCCCGTCGCCCCGCGGCCCAGCACTCCCGCTCGGGGAGCTCGTCCATGGATGCCCCCACGCACATGAACTGATGGCGTCCTGAGCGACTGCCCACACGCCGTTTATAACAGCTGGAGACTGGAAGCTCCGTGCAGACCCACCCACAGGCCTGGCCTGCTCACCGGGACGCAGCTGCCCCCGGGAACACGGGGCGGCGTCCAAGAGCAAAGACATACCATGGAGACAGCAGGAAGGACCCCCGCCCCACCCCCCGCCCCGCCAGGCCAGCTCAGCGAGTGGAGCCGGGGAGAGCAGCGCTGTGTCCCTTCTGCGTATTACAGGGTGGCCTTGGGGGAGGGGGAGGGCTGGCAGGGGGGAGAGGGGTGATTTCCACTGGGGACCCTTTACTATCTGCAGCCCTCTGAACCACTGGCCTGTCAGCCACTCCACCTCCACACATCAGGGGCATGTGTACACGTGTGTGTGTGTGTGTGTGTGTATGTGGGCCACAGGGCCACTGCAGGGCACCTCACCTCTGATGAACCCTCATATCTGGTCATAGTCTTTCTCCCTCTTACCTTCAAAACATGGGAAAAAATGCTCATTTTCACGCTGGTGGGGCTGGCGTACATGACTGGCAAAGATTAGACCCTGATGAAAGCTTTCAGCTGGTGCTTAATAATTGCTTCCAGTGAAGCACGTTGACAAACTCCGTAACCGAGCCGGGCTGCCTGGACCCTGAGGCAGTCCTGCTCCTTCGGGGGCAGAGAGGGGGTCGGACCAAGTGACGGAAAACCACAGGAGGCCCCCTCCCCCAACCCAGACATGGCTGTGAATCACGATACAGGCTGTGAATCACAACACAGGGGTGGGCGCGGACCCCTGCCTCCCCAAGCACCAGGCTTCTCCCGAAAGCTTGCACACAGGAGGCCAAGAGAGAACGCATGTTCTCCCACCGTTTCCCCCAACAGCCCTGTAAACGGGCCCCTGGTTCCCACTTCGCAAGGGAAGCGGAGGTGGGAGGGGCAGTGGCCACCCCCAGAGGCACACTCAGGAGACTGCGGAACTAGAACCAGACCCGCCGGCCTGAGGCCAAGCCCGTGGCTCCTTCTGGCCCGGGGCTCCTGGGGCGTTCTCACCAGCCCTAGCTGAAGAGGAAGGGGCTTCCTGCTGACCACAAGGAAGCCGATGGCCCACTCCCCACCCCGCAGGAAGGCCGTGGGCTCAGCAGTGGATGCCTTCACCCAGATGCATCCTCCCGAAGAAGTCAATCCCGGTTAAGAGAAATCGATTCCACATTTATTTACCTGGGAGAGGAATCCTGTTTCTCTCTGCTAAAGGCCCCAGAGGGGAAGAGTGAAGATTCGTCAGGCTCAGAAAGTCATGTGGTGGGTGCTAGATCTCCGGAGTCGGCCTTGGCAGAGCCCAGCGCTTTCCATTAGACACCCCAGACTGCGAGGGTGTCCTCATTCACTGCCTCGCCCCGCCCTCTCTCCCTCCTCCATGAAGCCCTCCTGGACATGCTGGGGAACTCCCCACATGCTCCAGGAGCCTCCCTGAAGGTTCTCACTCCCAACTGGGCCATTAACACACTTGTCAAGTCTGCCGATGGCATCAGACACTTTCCTCCAGCAGAAACCTCCGCAGAGCAGAGAGCCTGGGTCCCCACCTGCCACGCCCTTCCTCTGGATTCAGTGCCTGGGCCCCCCCTGGCTTCAGGCTCCTCTGCAGAGCCCTGGAGGACTTCACAGGGGGATGACGGTGTTCCCAGAGCCCGAGGGGTCTGGTCTGAATCCTGGTTCCACAATTGAGGAGCCCTGTGCTCCCGGGGGCTTGGTTTCCTCATCTGTCCCGCAGACGCTATGTCAGCTCCCAGGGCTGGAGCAGAGATGGAATGAGGCTGGTGGGTCCACAGTGAGCTGGGTTAGGGCCAGGGTTAGAGCTGGGACTCAAGTTAGAGTTTGTGTGAGGTTTAGGGTGAGGGTTAGGTTTAAAGTTTTGGGACAAACAGGGCTCCAGCAAGCTCCAGATGCAGGGCTGGGGTGGGACGGGAGGTGGCACGGGGCTCCTCTGTGAAACACTGTTTGGCATCTCACGGTGTGGGCAGCACGTGTTTAGTGGTGCTCCTGAGAAGCACTGTGTGGCAGTGCAGGTGAGCTGCTGTGACGTGAGAGTGAGTGTTAGATACTCAGCCGCATCTGACTCTTTGAGGCCCCCTGGACTGTAGCCCACCAAGCTCCTCTGTCCATGAAATGCTCCAGGCAAGAATACTGGAGAGGGAAGCCATTTCCTTCTCCAGGGGATCTTCCCAAACCCCAGACTGCGAGGGTGTCCTCATTCACTGCCTCGCCCCGCCCTCTCTCCCTCCTCCATGAAGCCCTCCTGGACATGCTGGGGAACTCCCCACATGCTCCAGGAGCCTCCCTGGAGGTTCTCACTCCCAACTGGGCCATTAACACACTTGTCAAGTCTGCCGATGGCATCAGACACTTTCCTCCAGCAGAAACCTCCGCAGAGCAGAGAGCCTGGGTCCCCACCTGCCACGCCCTTCCTCTGGATTCAGTGCCTGGGCCCCCCCTGGCTTCAGGCTCCTCTGCAGAGCCCTGGAGGACTTCACAGGGGGATGACGGTGTTCCCAGAGCCCGAGGGGTCTGGTCTGAATCCTGGTTCCACAATTGAGGAGCCCTGTGCTCCCGGGGGCTTGGTTTCCTCATCTGTCCCGCAGACGCTATGTCAGCTCCCAGGGCTGGAGCAGAGATGGAATGAGGCTGGTGGGTCCACAGTGAGCTGGGTTAGGGCCAGGGTTAGAGCTGGGACTCAAGTTAGAGTTTGTGTGAGGTTTAGGGTGAGGGTTAGGTTTAAAGTTTTGGGACAAACAGGGCTCCAGCAAGCTCCAGATGCAGGGCTGGGGTGGGACGGGAGGTGGCACGGGGCTCCTCTGTGAAACACTGTTTGGCATCTCACGGTGTGGGCAGCACGTGTTTAGTGGTGCTCCTGAGAAGCACTGTGCGGCAGTGCAGGTAAGCTGCTGTGACGTGAGAGTGAGTGTTAGATACTCAGCCGCATCTGACTCTTTGAGGCCCCCTGGACTGTAGCCCACCAAGCTCCTCTGTCCATGAAATGCTCCAGGCAAGAATACTGGAGAGGGAAGCCATTTCCTTCTCCAGGGGATCTTCCCAACCCAGGGATCAAGCCTGGGTCTCCGGTTCTGCAGGCGGATTCTTCACCGTCTGAGCCACCAGGGAAGCATCGTCCGTGTTAATGTAGATGAGAAGGAAGTATCTGTGAGAAGCTTGTTAAATGAATCAGTGAACAGTCGGACCCACCTATGCACCACCATAGGCGCCTCTGCCACTTCTGCGCCCATCCCCCTTTATCCCCTGGCCCAGACCCCTGACCTCTTCACCTACTGGGCCAGCATAGCTGCCACCTCCTCCAGGAAGCCTTCCAGGATCTCTCCGGACTAGGCTGCCGATTTGATTGCATCAGATCTTCTGACAACAGGCGTGAGCTCAAGCACAATGTTTTGGGGCTGAGCCCCATCCTCTCCCCATCTGCTCTGCCCTGAAGCTCAGCACCAGGGTGAGACCCATGGCAGCGGAAGGTACACAGCCCGGGGGTGAACCTACGCTGCTGCGCCTTGCCCCTCCCTGCTCTGGCATCATTTCCTGGAGGAAGTCTCCAATACTGGAGGATAAAGGCCACACACCTCCCAGTGGCTGTGATGGCAGAGCGTGGTGATGACATGGGTGAAGGGCCCAGCACCCACTGACTCAACCGAGGGGGGCTGGCCAATGGACTGTGCCCTCCTTCCTCAACAACAAAGGTGATACCCAGGCCCTTGGGGATGCCTCGCCATGCTCCGAGACACCCAGCCCCAAATAGGATCCCTCTCTGAGGTCACAGAGCTTTGACTCCATTCAGCCATTCTGTCTTGGTCACAGGAATAGAGGTCAGAGGCCACCCAGCAAGTCCCAAGTAGGACCTCACTTCATCTCCCTGGTATCTGAGCGGCTCTCCTCCCTACCCCCACCTCCAAGCTTAGGAAAGGCAGGGAGAGAGCAGCTGGTGCTTCCAGGAGCGGAGGAGGGTGGAGGGGAGGTGGGCGGCCCTGGGAAGGGGCGATCACTGCTCTCTGTGGGTGCAGAAGCCAGGGGACCCACAGAAGCCCCTTGTTCAGAAGCTTCTGCCAAGACAACAAGGCAACCCAAGGACGGGCCGTTCGGAGGCCTGGGAAGGGGGAGGGGGGTTTCGTGGGGATCTGGGTGGGAGGGCACTGGCTCCTCTCCCTCCTAGGAGGAAGGACACAGATGTACACAGGGGATGTTGGCCAAACAAGGCAGACACAGCAGTTTGGATCTGGGCACCAGCTTCAACCCAAAGGCAGGATTCTCTGCAAAGGAGGCTCAGGTTCCACTTTCCCGGTTCTGCCTGCTCACGGAGCAATGTCATCAGAGGAAGCCAGGTGAAGGGAACGTGGGTCTCGGCACTATTTCTGTAACTTCTTGTTATTTTTAAACAAATAAAAAGAGAGTGAGACTTGGGAGACACACCAGCCAGAAGCACACAGAAATACACAGATGGAGACTATGCAAGCTCCCACTTCCCCGCGCCCCGAGGGCACCCGGAGACACGGCTGAGCCTGTGGCCACCCTCCATCCCCGCTCTCCAACCGGCCCGTGTTGGAGACCAAGGCCCATAAAAATGCCATCATAGCAGCAGCCACGGTGGGGTCCCTCCGCATGACGGGCAGGCCCGGCCCAGGGGTCCCCAGCACGTGGGGACCAGCCAGGGCCGGGGATGCAAGAAGTAAAAGAGGGCATCAGAGGCGAGGAAGAGAACAGCTCACAGGAGCTGTGGCCTTGAACCCGTGACCCCGCCCACCAGCGGCCACAGCCCCTTCTCCCTGGGAGAGATGGCAAGAGGCAGGCGCCCCAGGGTAGGGTCCCTGGGGGGCTTCTCTAGGGCCCCGCAGTGTCCACACTGGCCGCTGAAGTGCAGTCGTCTGCCGAGGCACACTGTTCACCTGACCCATTTCCAGACGCAGCTGCCCAGCCCTCCTGGACAGCAGGTGTGGTCTAGACTCACTTGCAGCCCACAGAGCCAGGCACAGCAGCAGCAAGCGCACCGGACTAGGAAAACCTCCTCCCGATCAGCATATTGCATGAGAAGCAGACACATTTACTCTACTGGGCCCCACGCTGAGCACTTCCTAGATGTCAGCTCATTTAATCCTCCCAGGAGCCCTGGTTGCCAGGAACCGCTCTGTCCCCATTTTCCAGGTAGGCACGTGGGGGAACACCAAGGAAGGCTGCCCTGGCTTGAGAACACAGCCCCGAGGCCTCTGGGAGTCTGGCTGGAAGAAAGGAGGCCCTTTGCCCAGTGCATCCTGGTTGAACTCACCAGTGTGGGGCTGGAGGATACTGAAGCATGTTTCCTGCTGGAATTGAACTCCCATCCTGAGCTTTGGCCTCTGGAGGTGCCTGGTAAAGCAGGCTCAGAGCTATCCTGGAGCTAAAGAGCTTAGCTGGCAGTGGAGCCCCGGGCTCCCGGACCCCAGTGCTGCCTGACAGCTGATAGATTCCCCACACTGATGGGCTTTCCTCAACCTTGGAGGGTCAGGCCCTGGGCACCAGGCTGGGCTCAGGGTCGGGGCACCCATCCCACCCTGGCCCACCGCGAGCCCACTGCAACCTGGCCAAGTCCCCAGTAGGCTCTCCACTGACTTTGCACTGGATGTTTTACGGTTCCAATTTCAGATCGCGGCATGTCAGTATTTCACTACTCCTCTGAGAGCCCTCGTCCAAACAAAAGGCTATATTAAGGCTGATTTATTCGTAATGCCTCAAAGCCACCACACAGACAGGCTGACCCCCAGAGCATCTGGAGCCGGGGCTTGGTCTCCAGCCCCGCCTTTGTGGCAGCATTCGCCAGGGTTCGGGAATGAATGAGCCAGTGAACACACAGGTGGACGGCACGTGCCAATCAGGCAGGACAGACAGCTGCCCACCTGGAAGAGACCCCGCCTACCTGAACAGGCCCCGCCCCCTCACCCTTTCTCTTGATCCCACCTCACTGCGCTCAGCCTTCAGCTTGCTGTCCTGCTCCGTCCTCATCTCCCCACCAGGAATATCCTAACTCCTCCCAGGAGCTCCTCCCAGGCACGTCTGTTTGGGAAGACTTCAGGCATCTTCTGCCTGCCTCCTGCTCTGAGCCCCCACAGACCCAGGACGCGGTAGGTTAGATACAGCCCCCACAAAGGATGTCCCCTCGAGCCTGTGGATGCATCTACCAGCCAAGGAACCCCAGGAATGGCCAGCAGCCCCCAGAAGCTGGGGGAGGGGCCTGGGGCAGACTCTCCACAGCTTGGGAAGGGACCAGCCCTGCCAACCCCCAGACTCTGTGTTTCTAGTCTCCAGACCCTGGGAGAATAAATCTCTGCTGTTTAACCACTCCGTTTGTGGTGCTTTGCTATGGCCACCCCGGGACACTGATCAGGCACTCGCCCATCTTCCAGATGGGGACACTGAGGCTCAGCTTGTAGGAGGTGATGGCTGGGAATGGGCAGGGCTGGGGTTTCCACTGGGGCTGCCTACTCAGAGCTATCCTGGAGCTAAAGAGCTTAGCTGGCAGTGGAGCCCCGGGCTCCCGGACCCCAGTGCTGCCTGACAGCTGATAGATTCCCCACACTGATGGGCTTTCCTCAACCTTGGAGGGTCAGGCCCTGGGCACCAGGCTGGGCTCAGGGTCGGGGCACCCATCCCACCCTGGCCCACCGCGAGCCCACTGCAACCTGGCCAAGTCCCCAGTAGGCTCTCCACTGACTTTGCACTGGATGTTTTACGGTTCCAATTTCAGATCGCGGCATGTCAGTATTTCACTACTCCTCTGAGAGCCCTCGTCCAAACAAAAGGCTATATTAAGGCTGATTTATTCGTAATGCCTCAAAGCCACCACACAGACAGGCTGACCCCCAGAGCATCTGGAGCCGGGGCTTGGTCTCCAGCCCCGCCTTTGTGGCAGCATTCGCCAGGGTTCGGGAATGAATGAGCCAGTGAACACACAGGTGGACGGCACGTGCCAATCAGGCAGGACAGACAGCTGCCCACCTGGAAGAGACCCCGCCTACCTGAACAGGCCCCGCCCCCTCACCCTTTCTCTTGATCCCACCTCACTGCGCTCAGCCTTCAGCTTGCTGTCCTGCTCCGTCCTCATCTCCCCACCAGGAATATCCTAACTCCTCCCAGGAGCTCCTCCCAGGCACGTCTATTTGGGAAGACTTCAGGCATCTTCTGCCTGCCTCCTGCTCTGAGCCCCCACAGACCCAGGACGCGGTAGGTTAGATACAGCCCCCACAAAGGATGTCCCCTCGAGCCTGTGGATGCATCTACCAGCCAAGGAACCCCAGGAATGGCCAGCAGCCCCCAGAAGCTGGGGGAGGGGCCTGGGGCAGACTCTCCACAGCTTGGGAAGGGACCAGCCCTGCCAACCCCCAGACTCTGTGTTTCTAGTCTCCAGACCCTGGGAGAATAAATCTCTGCTGTTTAACCACTCCGTTGTGGTGCTTTGCTATGGCCACCCCGGGACACTGATCAGGCACTCGCCCATCTTCCAGATGGGGACACTGAGGCTCAGCTTGTAGGAGGTGATGGCTGGGAATGGGCAGGGCTGGGGTTTCCACTGGGGCTGCCTGACTCCCACAGTTAGGGACCCCTCCCACTGCTCCAGGTGCCCCTTCAAACAGAGAGCTGGCCCCAGACAGCAGGGGCCATTGGGAGGCTCTGCACAGCTGCCAGCTCCCTGGGGCCCCCTGCTCACTCCCTGCTGCCAGTTCCCCTTGGGAGGTGCTGGGCTCCTGCCTTGGGCTGGGCCTTAACAGAGAGGAAGTGAGCGCGCGCTCAACCCCTCCATCAATCAGCCGCCTTCACAGGCACGCAGCCCAGTGTTTAAAAAAAAGAGAGAATTGAGAACTAAGCTTTGAAAGGATCCCTATAAATCAAAATCAGTCAGCAGAAAATAAATGGAGGAACATTACTGATCTGTGGAAAACGGCGTTTTTACATCAAATCTGTTTGAGGGATAAAGTGTATTTTAATAGGTGGGTCTTCATCGACGTTTCCACCTCAGCTGTCCTTTAAAAATATTATTTACCCTCCACTGCTCATGACCTGATTGAATTTTAATTTCACCCATCCCTCCTTTTTAACAGTCACTCGAAGTAAAATTTTTAATGAAATTACAGGACTTTTTTTTCCCCCCTTTTGGCCGTCACTCTTCAAAATGATGCTCGGCGTTTCTACTACCTGGAAGAGTTGGCATTTTTCAGATCTATTTATGGTAATAAAGGGTAATTGGAGAAACTGTGATGTTGCTGGGCCACCTTCTCTCGACATAAAATGTGCCCAGGGAATCTCTTGGAGAGGGGTGGAAATTGCTGATACTGGTTCTAAAACAGAAAGCCCTCCCCAGGCTCCCATGCCTGCTGCCTCCCCACCCCCACGTGTCTGCTGTCAGAAAACTGCACGTTCCTTACATCCAAGAATTTCTCTTTGGAGAAGATGCTGTCATATCGGAACAGAGGAGCTCAGAACAAAGGAAGTGCGGGCGATGGGGTAGTGAAGGCTTTGGCTGCGTCCAGCCGGGAAGGCTAAGATTTTGGGGGGCATGGCAGCCCCTGAACGGGTCTCTTGACCTCATGGAGTCCAGACAGGCAAGTCACTCAGAAAGACCCGTCCCTCAGGAGTGTTACGAAAGTAGGAAGGCTGGTGGATCAGCTACCAGCTTGGAAAGAATCCACCATTGCCCTCTGAGACCTGCAAAGAGGAATTTATCTCCCAGGAAAGCCAGTGGGAGAGACCAACGACGGTTCTCTCCCTGTTTCCACAATGGGCTCCTCTCAGCCATCTGGGGGTGCAGAAGGACTTCTAGGGCCTCAGGCATTGGGGCCTCCGTGGGCCACTTCCTCCGTAAAGATATTAACACTTCTTTTTTGCAGCTGCATTGGTGTAAAAAAAAAAAAGAATATATTCCTATTATATATTGAAATGTTTCCATGACCTAAAACTTTACTTCTTCTTTTGTGGGACAGTAAGACACTTTTGTGGGTCTCTAAATGGGTCACAGGCCCTGGTATGGAGCCCCGTATGTGCAGGAGACCCCTGCTGGCCCCACCTCTGCTGTCCAGCTGCAGCCCACCCCCCAGCCCCCCTCACCTGCTGGGTTCTCAAGTGCAGGCGGGTTGGCAATGCATGCCCCTCAGCTGGGAGGGGGCAGCTGTCACCTCTCCTCTGGAAGGGGGCCCCGCTAAGAATCTCAGCAAACCTATGAACATCCAGGCGCATCAGCACCATTTTCCACTCCATTCCAGGGTTTGCAGACCAATCTGGGACCTAGTATGGGGCTTCCCTGATGGCTTAGTTGGTAAAGAATCCACCTGCAATCAGGAGACCCTGGTTCAGTTCCGGGGTTGGGAAGATCCGCTGGAGAAGGGATAGGCTACCCACTCCAGTGTTCTTGGTCTTCCCTGGTGGCTCAGTTGATAAAGAATCCGCCTGCAATGCGGGAGACCTGGGTTCGATCCCTGGGATGGAAAGATCCCCTGGAGAAGGGAAAGGCCAGTATTCTGGCCTAGAGAATGCCATGGACTGTATAGTCCATGGGGTCACAAAGAGTCGGGCACTGCTGAGAGACTTTTTCAATGTCGCTGGGACCCAATCAATCTATGGGCCAATAAGCCCTTTCCACTTCTGTCGCAGGGCAGACAGGAAATCAATTTCAAACTCATCTCGGTGGCCTTGACCAGTTGTGGGGCCCGTCCAGAGGGGCCTGGACTCTGTGCCTCG
Organism: Madoqua kirkii; assembly: GCA_006408675.1. Classification (NCBI taxonomy): domain Eukaryota; kingdom Metazoa; phylum Chordata; class Mammalia; order Artiodactyla; family Bovidae; genus Madoqua; species Madoqua kirkii. The sequence goes on from SJYC01052209.1 coordinate 28,177, forward strand.
TATTAAGTGTGGGGATGGCCTGGAGACGTCGCCCGGGAACCCGCTGTGCTCCCAGTGCTGCTGCGTCAGTGTAGACGAGGAGGGCGAGGCCTGCACACCCAGGCGTGAGCGCCCCCGGTCTCCCACAGCCCAGACCTGTGGGCCAGGACCCCACCTCCGTCACTCCCCCACTCAGCCCCAGGCACCAGCTTTACCCTACTCTTGGCCCTGAGAAGCCTCCCCGCCCCGAGTGATGCCACCCACCCCTCGCGGTCCTCGGCGCCTCTCCTGTCTCAGGCTTTCACGATGACGCCCTGGCTTCTGACCGTCGCTTTCTTCCTCGTATCCCACCCTTGTTCACCAGCCCGTTTTCTCCCCAGAGGCTCCTGGAGAAGCAGGTCGGTTCCTCTTCGTTGCTACTGAACACAAGGCATCACGTCTCCTCTGACACTTCACGGCTGGGGTCCGCCCTCCGGGAGCACAGGGACCAAGGGCTTGCCCGTCCCGCCTCCCCAGCACCTGGCACACAGTAGGTCCTCTGGCTGTGAGCAGCTGCAGGCTACATACAGCTGGTACACCAGAGCTGTCAGGCCGTCAGGGCAGAGGAGGGTGGGGGTGACCCCACCGCTCTCACTGGGACGTCGGGAGGTTGGAGATTAGCTGTGTCTGCTATCCACTCTTCCAGGACATTGCTTCAAAGAAGGTTTAAATTGTACTTTGAATTAGAAAGAGAATGGTAGGGGTAGGGGGGCAGCTGGAGGGGCATTTCCTTCTGCCCAGAGGCCCCTTGCTCAGTCACCTTGGGGGAACTCAGCCTTCCCCGGGGAGGAGAAGGAGGGCCTTCTTCCGAAAGGGGACATTTTCAGGGCAGCTGCCAGTGGCAGAGCTGGTGGGGAAGGCAGGTCTCTGATGTCACGTCCTGGGGAAAGCGGGCCCTGATGTGAGTCAGCCTGGAGCACAGCCTGCCCCGCCCAGGGTTCATCTCCCAGCTCTGGGGCCCCGCCTCTCTCACAGCCGCGGCCTGAACACTCTCTCAGCTGGACTGCATGTTAGGGGGCCAACCCAGTCCCCTTCAAACAGGGCCAGGAATCCTTGTCGGCATTGCTTAGCCAAACACCTCAAAAAAAAAACCTGTGTCTGATCATACAGGGACCACCTTCAACATCTGCACCAGAATCACCCACCGGGAGGGCACCTTCGGAAGTTTTTTTAGATACGGTAAAGAATCCACCTGCAGTACAGGAGACCCGGGTTGGATCCCTGGGTTGGGAAGATCCCCTGGAGAAGGAAATGACCACCCACTCCCGTGTTCTCGCCTGGAGAATTCCGTGGAGAGAGGAGCCTGGTGGGCTGCAGTCCACGGGGTGGCAGAGCTGGACTACTGACCCAGCAACATTTCAGTTCTGTCACTTAAATGGGAAACTTCCACACCATTTCTAAAAATGGAAAAGAGAGCAGCTCCGACCAGGAAGTCAATGGAAAGCACCCACAAGCAAACTCAGCGAGAACAAAGCGTCCTCTCCGGCCCTGTGTGGTTTACCCAAGACGAGCCCAGGGCCTGGGGCTGCCCTCCACTTATGAGAAGGAAAGCAGAGCACGGTCAGAGGCGTGCTCACCAGGGCCAGGCCCTAGGACGATGGACACAAGAGTGTGACCCCTGCCAGGCCTCCAGGGTCACCGGATGCTCCTGTCCCGGCCCCTCCACGGTGGCAGAAGTTCCACTCTTGAGAAAACACCCAGCTTGTCTGATTACAGAATCCCTGACGCGCCCAGCTTCCCTGCCATGGCTCCAACAACCTGGAAATCCAGGGATGGGGAGCTCACCACCTCGCCAAGAGAACTCCAACGGGACCAGAAGTGTCAGTGAGATCACTGACAAGCCTCAGCAACTTCCGTTTCTGTGAGACCAGGCTGCCCACAGAAGCTCAGCCTCTGCGAGCGCTCTTTCTGTAAAGCCAAAAAGCGGGGGGAGAGGGGGGGTGTGCAGGCCAGATGCCTATCTGTGAGCAGCGGCTCCCTTCAGATAGAGCCAGGCCTGCACAGGGCTTCCCCAGTGCCTCAGTGGAAAAGAGCCTGCCTGCAGTGCGAGAGACATCAGAGAGACACAGTTCCATCCCTGGGTCGGGAAGATCCCCTGGAGGGGAAAACGGCAACCCACTCCAGTATCCTTGCCTGAAAAATCCCATGGACAGAGGAGCCTGGAGGGCTACCGTCTATGAGGTCTCAAAGAGTCGCACATGACCCAGCGTCTAAACAGAGTACACAGAGGCTCAGGCTAAGCCCGGAATCCCAGGCTGATGCTGAGCGTGTCTTTGAGAACAGTGACCCACCCCCCACCTCTGTTGCCTGTTATCTCAGCTTCTGCCACGCAAGCATCCTCACCGAGGCAGCCTCTTTGCAAGACTCTGGCCCCAGGAGGTTCTCCCAGTGACACTCCCAGAAACCGCCCCCCAGCCCCGGGCAGCATCAGATGTTCACACCTTTTCTGGGAGTGGCTGCTACTTTGGAGGCCTGTGATCACAGATGTCTCACCTCTCCTGACCCAGCCCCCTGCTGGCACCGGGGTGGCTGGGGAGGCAGAATGGAGCTGGCAGACTTGGGGGATGGGTGAAGGCAGGACCAGCTCCAGGAAGAAGCAAACCATCCCAGTGGATGCTTTGAACGTCTGAGACTAAGTATTTTAAGAAAAGAATTTTAAAAATAACATTGGGTGGTTTCTAAAAAGCAAATGCCTGCAGCTCTCCTCACCACGTTTGCTAAGCATGCCACAGCCTGAAACAATGTGGACTTTCAGAGTGGCCTTAGTATAAATCTTCCAAACAAAGCAACATATTGCTAGTGAGTCCCTTGTCTCTGCTGAGAAAAAAAGTCCAGAAAACCTCAGGGTCTATAAAATTCTGCCGCATTCTAGCTAAGCAGCTTGGGCAGGTTCCCCATCACTCCCAGCCTTGGACATCTTATGTGTAAAATGGGACTCCAATAATATCTACACAAGAAGAATGTTTAGTGGGGAGGGGAATACCACATAAATCTCACCTGTGGATGGTAAAGCCTCACTCACACACCGTTGTAACTGCAGCACCCCAGCCAAGTGGCCATTCAGCTCGCATACATCATATGACAGGAGGCTCCCTACTTCCCAAAGCTCCTCCTTGTGTTTAGCTGAACCTGTCTCCCTGAGGGTCTACCCATCAGCCCCAGCTCTGCCTCGGAATAGCACAGGCTGCATCTGACCCCTGAACAGTAGTCCTGACCTCCCTCCCTACCCCGAGGCTCAAGTCTCCCAACCCCCACTGAACTTGCCACAAACCAGTGAACTAGGGAGCAAACAAGAGCCCACCTGTAATTTCTAAACAAGTCCTTCTTTTCAAAGCAAGTCCACATGGAGAGGTGACCTGTCCCCCTTTGCCTCCCTCCATTCCAGACATCCTCAGCCACCCTCCCGGCACAGGGTCCAGGGCCACAGAATTCCAAGATAGCTGCACACTTGCGTTTCAGATGTGTGATCGACGTGCTGATTACACCAGGTCAAACAAAGATGGGTTCTGCATGATACTGAAAAATGGAGCGGGATCTGATAAAAGGCTCTCTTGCTGCCTTCTCGGCCAAGGTCAATTACAAATGCCAAGAATTCATCTGTGTCATGTGGCACAACGGGGCCAGAAGAGAAACCTGCCCTCTCCTCTGATGAAGACCGTCACAGACGGAACCCAGGCTTGGGTGGGGCAGACCTGGGCTTATTCTCAGCTGTCAGTGACAGCAGCAGCGGGCAGTGGGTCTGGAGGGGAGTGGTGGAAATAGGCAGCAACCTGGGTATGCCGTGGGCAAAGCCTGGCTCAGGGGTCCCCTGAACAGCAGGAAGGGAAGGCGTCAGACAAGAGCTTTATGTCCTCTGAATGGATCCCTAATAATAATCATCAACCATGAGAAGAAGCGGTCGAGTAAATTTCAACAGAGATGTCCCTTTCATTCAAGGTCACTTTCATCAGCAAACTGGTTTCATTTTCATAGCCAAGAACAGCCATCATCTTCCCATATACATATTATCTGTAGTAAATAAACTCGACCCTGCTTCCGTTCATACTCAGGTTAGTCTAAGGAATTCTAGCTAAAAGTAGAGGGGAAAAATATTATCTATACGTCTTTCTCGTGAAAACTGGCATATATTGGTAACTTGTTTGAAGAGAAGAAAATAGTGGGATGGTTGGGTTCCTGAACACAAAAAGATCTTTATGTTTGAAATCTAATTTACAAGCTCTCCTCAGGGCGAAGTCACTTTATCTTCCTCCAAAGGACAAGGATGAGAACAATCCTGTTTGAGACCCAAACATCTGGCTGAATCGCACCTCATGCATCTCAGGCAGAACGCTGCCTTCACAGGAGTGCCTTGTTATAAAGCAGAACTGTCAGATCCAGCTCCACACATAAACTTCCTGAGCCGATTTCCCTAAATCACAAGCCTGGCATTTCATCACCAGCTGCAGCGGAGAGTGTTCGACAGTCCCGGGTGAAGGAGCACCACCCCACCACCTCCCACCAGAGCTAAAAACAGACCCATCTCCATCAACTTGACAAAGACAGAAAACTTGAATTAAGAGCCCTGTCTAAAATTAACAGTGATTGAAAGTTAATGATGGGGCAAATTTGGCAGAACGATCTCAACACGCATCAAGATGTGGTCTCGGCTTTCAGACGGGAGGCCCCAGCGGTAAATGTCGTGGGAGCTCCAGCTGAGACCGCAGCCATGTGGCTTTGTGAGCGCCTTCCTTCTGCCAGCACCAGACCCTTGGCGGACCGTCTGATCTGTCAGCCCAACGCTGCCCCCAGCTCTGGGGCTGGGCTAACACACCCGCTTGTCAACACCCAAAGCTGTGTCTGTGTGTCATCTCGGCATTCTTGACTTAGACTAGCAAGCCAGGAGCAGCGTCTGTTGGGTGAATCAACTGTAGCGCTACCGTTTAACTCAATCAGCAAACACACTTCACAGGAACAGAGTCAAATGCGATCAGAAAATACTCATACACGATGTTACGGGAGTTATTTGAGATTCGATCCACAGCAGGTCCTTCCTGCATTTTCACAAGTACGTGGAAAATCTCTGCATGTGTCAGTTTCTGCCAGGAGACTATAAACTCCCGGGAGGCAACCAGCATGACCCATACCGTGTTCAGATCCCAGCCCTGGTTCAGGGCCAGTACCCCGAGGAGGAGACTCCTGATTAACTGGGAAGCTCCTTATAACTGCTAACAACTACATGCACGCACACCTACGTGTGGATGCACCAAGACATGTGTGCGCAAGGAAAACAGACCAGAGAGAGACACGTCTGAGTGTAAGAACAGGTCATTAGCGGATTGCCTTTTTCCTCTTTTGCATGCTTGCAGCTTTGTCTGTGGTCGGAGGTAAATGTCGTGGGAGCTCCAGCTGAGACCGCAGCCATGTGGCTTTGTGAGCGCCTTCCTTCCTCCAGCACCAGACCCTTGGCGGACCGTCTGATCTGTCAGCCCAACGCTGCCCCCAGCTCTGGGGCTGGGCTAACACACCCGCTTGTCAACACCCAAAGCTGTGTCTGTGTGTCATCTCGGCATTCTTGACTTAGACTAGCAAGCCAGGAGCAGCGTCTGTTGGGTGAATCAACTGTAGCGCTACCGTTTAACTCAATCAGCAAACACACTTCACAGGAACAGAGTCAAATGCGATCAGAAAATACTCATACACGATGTTACGGGAGTTATTTGAGATTCGATCCACAGCAGGTCCTTCCTGCACTTTCACAAGTACGTGGAAAATCTCTGCATGTGTCAGTTTCTGCCAGGAGACTATAAACTCCCGGGAGGCAACCAGCATGACCCATACCGTGTTCGGATCCCAGCCCTGGTTCAGGGCCAGTACCCCGAGGAGGAAACTCCTGATTAACTGGGAAGCTCCTTATAATTGCTAACAACTACATGCACGCACACCTACGTGTGGATGCACCAAGACATGTGTGCGCAAGGAAAACAGACCAGAGAGAGACACGTCTGAGTGTAAGAACAGGTCATTAGCGGATTGCCTTTTTCCTCTTTTGCATGCTTGCAGCTTTGTCTGTGGTCGGCGTGCATTCTATGATTTACAACCCGGTGGGGGCGCGTCCTGTGACAGAAGAGCTGGTTACAGAGCTCTGGCCAGATGAGCTTTGGGGCAGCCAGGAGGGCAGAGACCGCTACCCACTGCTCTCCTGTTAGGTGTAGAGAGTTGCCCGCACATCACTGTGCGTTGAATTCATCCAGCTCTTGTGTTTATATGGCAGGAGCTAATCTGGAACTTTCTAAGCTGTAAGCATTCACCCAAATTAATCTTCATAAAAACCTCATGACTGTAATAGGCCCTCCTATTATCCCCGTGACTGCCGAGGTGCAGAGCAGTAAGTAACTCACACTTAGATCCCATGCAGCCAGTGAGAGAGAAAGGGGCTTGAATGAGATGGAGAGCCGGGCCAGGTCTACTCGACGAGAAGTCAGCCACATTTGTTCCCACCTCTCCCCGATCCCGCGGACACTCTCTTGGGACGCTTGGGCAGGCGGATGTTCATTTCAGTGGGGCTGAAATGAGAGAATGTGTGCATGGCTCTGTCTGGGCTGTTGAAGTGAAGTGGAACTTGTTCAGTCGTGTCTGACTCTTCGCAACCCTGTGGTCTGTATAGCCCACAGGGTTCGTCTGTCTGTGGGATTCTCCAGGCAAGGACACTGGAGTGGGTTGCCATTCCCTTCTCCAAAGGTTGCCGTCTCCTTCTTCCTTTGTGCTGTTGCTTAGCTGTTATTACCGCTTTTGCTGGTCTGGCCCAGGCTGGTTCTGGGTGGTCCGGCCCGAACTGAGACGCTGCTCCATGCAAACTGAGGTAGCGTAGGCGAGCCCCCTCATGCTCATCAGCACTGTTCACAAGAACTGGACACATGAGACAAGCGTGCCCACCTGCTGCGCTGGCGAGTCCTCTCTCCAGAAGTGCTATGTATGGCATACACTACCGCTGGCCCCGGGATGCCGCCAGGCCCAGAAGCAGAGTGCTCACCCAGCCCAGGCCGTGGGAACGTGGGGGTTTTTGTGTCCTGGGAGGTCTGTGGAGCTGGCCCAGATGCTTCTTGGGTTTCTCTGTTTATCCTCTGAATGAGACGCTGATACAGACCCCAGCACCCCCGCTGGATGCCTCTCACCCCAACGCTTGACTCAGAAGTGGGAAAAGACACAGCTTCCCATCTGAGGCTGAGTTTCCCCTCATCGTGGCAGTGAGCTCCCCATCACCAGGAGCAAGCAAGCACACACCTGGGGAGGACATGAACGAGGTGTCCAGGGGGACTCACCCAAGCCAGGGCTGGACCAGACAGACTCACAGGCCCTCCCCTAGTCCCATGCCCCAATCCTGCCCTGGGCCTATGTCATCACACGCCAGGAGCCCGGTGATGGATGGACTTGGTCAGATACTTCCTGCAACCCAGATCAGCCATCTGTCGATTTGTTGGCAACTGAACCCCAACCAAAGCTCAGAGGCCCACAGGAAGGCATGATTTGGCTGGGGCGTCCCTGCTCAAGGCCCTTCCTCCCAGCCATCGTCCACCTGAGCAGAGAGGTGGCAGGCGCAGACAGCCACTGCAGAGTCAGGGGGTGAACACAGGACTCGGGCCCCTTCGAGATACTATCCGCAAGGCGTGGTCTGCTCAGAGACGAGGCCTCAGGCCGAGGCCACCAAGACGCCAGCCTTGGGCTCAGCAGGGTCTAGGCCATGCAGGGTCAGAGGCTAACTTGGCTAGAGAGTGTGACTAGAAAGATAGCAAACGGGTGAGTAAGGCCATATCACCCAAAAATCCCACACCCGGGGGGCCTGAGCGGGGGGCAGGGGCGGGGGTGTCCCCTTGCTGCTGCAACCAATTTCCACGGGAAAAACTCAGCAACATCAAGTGACCCAGTGACTAGCAGGGTCAGGATCTGTGGTGAGCGGACGTCCCTACCCCTACGGTTCCCTGGACCCGTGTGTAGGCAAGCCCGTGACAACTCAGTTCATCCAACAGTGATTAAAACCTGCAATTCCCACACCCGTGGGGCACACCAGGAGTTCCAGGCTGCCCAGCCAGCCTCTCAAGTGTCCCAGTTCATCTTCCAACATGATGATCCTCAGGCCCCAGGGAGAAGGAAATAACTCTGGCTGCAACTTATCCATTTTTTTTTTCCATCAGATAATGAATGAATAAAGTCCCACCAAGACACCGAAACCTGGAGGCTGAGGAAGGCGGAGCACCAGACCCAAGAACGAAATAATGAATTTATAATCCCTCTCCGGAGCAGTCAGGATGGAAACTGACGTCACCATGGAAACCAGGGAGGTGTCATGAGGTTATCCAGGAGGACGAGACGGGCCCTTCAGCTGGCGCTCTGGGGCTGGAAGGAGTGAGCAAGCAGACCGCGGGATGGGGCCTCCATGGTCTTGCACGGTGAGAACGGGCGGCCTCTCAAACCAGGATCAGGGTCCCCTGTGCCCTCAGAGTCTGCAGCCAGTACCTGGGTGGGCACAGCCCTTGCGAACCTCCACAGAAACGCAGCAGGAGGGACTCGGGATAAATAGCCCAGCTCTGTGCAGAAGGGCCCCAGATTGTTCAGCAAAAGGCCGGTTCTGCTTGGTGCTAAGGATGCTCCTCTCTGCCTCCAGGAGCTCCCCAGAGCAGGGAGAGACCCCTGAGTCGGACCAAGGCCTGGGGCAGGTTCCTGGGGTGGAGACACCCAGGAGAGGCGTGCTGCCACGCAGAGCAGCCTGGGGATGGGGTGTGGATGCTCCGGCAGGTAGACCTCAGGAAGGAGGAACAAAGTGCAGGGAGACGGACACCGAGGCGGGGACGGGCCGTGTGCACCGAGGCCGGGGCTCAGCTGGGACAAAGCACAGCATGAAAGCAACTCCAGACTGCAGCCAGAAGGCGCCGGGCAAATGGAAAACTGTGGATTCGGCCTGAGAAACGCACCTCAGCTGGGCATGAGGCGGAGCAGCACGGGGTGCAGTGAGCAATTGCAGACGCAGAAGGTCCTGGAGCCCTCCAATGGCAGAGCCCCAGACCAGCGCATTCGCTCACAGGCCAGGAGTGGCCAGGAGGACAGGAAAACAGCTGCCCGGTGGTGATGGGCAAACTTGTTTCTTTGGGGGGAAAGCTTTGACGGTGTTGATGTATAATTTTGCAATCAAAATTAGTCAGCCGAGCTGCCAAGGACCCTCATTTGAAACGGTTTTACCCGAGCTGTTAATTCTATCTTCAGCTTTCGTATAACCATCATCAAGAACAGTAATGACGAAGCTCCCAGATGGACCAGTCGGTCCTCTGAATACAAACTTCCCCGTCCCGCCTCCTCCATGCCCGGCACCAGCCTGCACACTCAGGATGGGAAACTGGGGGCTTATCGCTCCCTCCCTCTGCCCAGGCTCGCTCATCAGAATCAAAGAAAAACGGCGGCAATAATAATTTTGCAATCAAAATTAGTCAGCCGAGCTGCCAAGGACCCTCATTTGAAACGGTTTTACCCGAGCTGTTAATTCTATCTTCAGCTTTCGTATAACCATCATCAAGAACAGTAATGACGAAGCTCCCAGATGGACCAGTCGGTCCTCTGAATACAAACTTCCCCGTCCCGCCTCCTCCATGCCCGGCACAAGCCTGCACACTCAGGATGGGAAACTGGGGGCTTATCGCTCCCTCCCTCTGCCCAGGCTCGCTCATCAGAATCGAAGAAAAACGGCGGCAATCCTGCTTCCCAGCCCTCGGGTGTCCTCAGCACAGCTCTAGCAGGAGGTCGGGGGCTCGCACCCCAGCTCAGACACGAGAGGCTAGTGACCGTGAGCAAAGCTCACGCCCTGTCTGGGCACACTGGCCTCCAGGCCCTTCCTAGGTGCTGAAGGGGATGATCTGATAGGAAACTCCAAGCCTGCCCGGCCTGGGCACCCAGCACGGGCCAGGGACACGGCAGGCGCTCCACAGCGGACTTTCTCCCACAGGGGCTGTCTGTCCACTATCCTAGCACTTTTGTTTTTATTATTGTCACTATTATCCCAATTTCATAGATGAGGAAACGGAGCTTAGAGAGGGGGATCCACTTGCACCAGGCCAATTTCATCCATAAACACTGCTTCAGGGACCAAGAATCACAGCTTTCAAACTGTACGGGGACACGACTTGACATGTCCTTAAGCCCGAGGGGTGGTCCTGGGTGGGGGAGACTTCTAGGGGCTGTACCCAAAGGGGGCTCTGGAAGGGAGCCCTGGGGGTGAATGGGACACCTCCCCCAGGAGGCTGGGCCCTGTGATATTACAGGCCCCCTGCACTCTCCCCTTCGCCCCCTTCATGTGTTAAGAGGGGACGTGTAATCTGGGGCAAGTGGTGATGGCTGAAAAGCCCTTTGTAGGAAAAGGGATCCTTCCGTCTTTAGCTGCTCTCCAATCCCTCGTAAATCTTCCTGTAGCCCAGAGCAGAGGATTTGAGGCCCTAGGAAGCTCAGCCATTCAGAGGCAAAGCTGAAAATGCAGCTGACATGCAGCCCCCCGGGTCTGTCTCTTATACACATCTGGGCTGGAAGGAGTGAGCAAGCAGACCGCGGGATGGGGCCTCCATGGTCTTGCACGGTGAGAACGGGCGGCCTCTCAAACCAGGATCAGGGTCCCCTGTGCCCTCAGAGTCTGCAGCCAGTACCTGGGTGGGCACAGCCCTTGCGAACCTCCACAGAAACGCAGCAGGAGGGACTCGGGATAAATAGCCCAGCTCTGTGCAGAAGGGCCCCAGATTGTTCAGCAAAAGGCCGGTTCTGCTTGGTGCTAAGGATGCTCCTCTCTGCCTCCAGGAGCTCCCCAGAGCAGGGAGAGACCCCTGAGTCAGACCAAGGCCTGGGGCAGGTTCCTGGGGTGGAGACACCCAGGAGAGGCGTGCTGCCACGCAGAGCAGCCTGGGGATGGGGTGTGGATGCTCCGGCAGGTAGACCTCAGGAAGGAGGAACAAAGTGCAGGGAGACGGACACCGAGGCGGGGACGGGCCGTGTGCACCGAGGCCGGGGCTCAGCTGGGACAAAGCACAGCATGAAAGCAACTCCAGGCTGCAGCCAGAAGGCGCCGGGCAAATGGAAAACTGTGGATTCGGCCTGAGAAACGCACCTCAGCTGGGCATGAGGCGGAGCAGCACGGGGTGCAGTGAGCAATTGCAGACGCAGAAGGTCCTGGAGCCCTCCAATGGCAGAGCCCCAGACCAGCGCATTCGCTCACAGGCCAGGAGTGGCCAGGAGGACAGGAAAACAGCTGCCCGGTGGTGATGGGCAAACTTGTTTCTTTGGGGGGAAAGCTTTGACGGTGTTGATGTATAATTTTGCAATCAAAATTAGTCAGCCGAGCTGCCAAGGACCCTCATTTGAAACGGTTTTACCCGAGCTGTTAATTCTATCTTCAGCTTTCGTATAACCATCATCAAGAACAGTAATGACGAAGCTCCCAGATGGACCAGTCGGTCCTCTGAATACAAACTTCCCCGTCCCGCCTCCTCCATGCCCGGCACCAGCCTGCACACTCAGGATGGGAAACTGGGGGCTTATCGCTCCCTCCCTCTGCCCAGGCTCGCTCATCAGAATCAAAGAAAAACGGCGGCAATACTGCTTCCCAGCCCTCGGGTGTCCTCAGCACAGCTCTAGCAGGAGGTCGGGGGCTCGCACCCCAGCTCAGACACGAGAGGCTAGTGACTGTGAGCAAAGCTCACGCCCTCTCTGGGCACACTGGCCTCCAGGCCCTTCCTAGGTGCTGAAGGGGATGATCTGATAGGAAACTCCAAGCCTGCCTGGCCTGGGCACCCAGCACGGGCCAGGGACACGGCAGGCGCTCCACAGCGGACTTTCTCCCGCAGGGGCTGTCTGTCCACTATCCTAGCACTTTTGTTTTTATTATTGTCACTATTATCCCAATTTCATAGATGAGGAAACGGAGCTTAGAGAGGGGGATCCACTTGCACCAGGCCAATTTCATCCATAAACACATCTCTCTTTGTTTTCCCACTCCCCCAAATTTATTTAAAAATAAACTGCGTGAATTCAATGCACGGTTTCACAGCCCCGTAATAAGCAATTTCCTAGCAAGTGTCAGAGCCAATGCCGCCTCCTGAATGCGCACGCACCCAGGCATGTCAGTGGTTTGCAGGCGCGGAACGACCAACCCCCAAGGGTGGCAACTGTGGTGCTGGAGAAGACTCTGGAGAGTCCCTTGGACTGCAAGGAGATCCAACCAGCCCATCCTAAAGGAGATCAGGCCTGGGTGTTCATTGGAAGGACTGATGCTGGAGCTGAAGCTCCAATATTTTGGCCACCCCATGTGAAGAACTGACTCATTTGAAAAGACCCTGATGCTGGGAAAGATTGAGGGCAGGAGGAGAAGGGCACGACAGAGGATGAGATGGTTGGATGGCATCACCGACTCACTGGACATGAAACTGAGAAAACTCCAGGAGATAGTGGAGGACAGAGGAGCCCAGCGTGCTGCAGTCCCTGGGGTCGCAAAGAGTCAGACACAACTTAGCCACTGGATAACGAGGATGGCAGGGGTCCACTGAGATCTTGTCCAAAAATCACCCTTTTCTGTTACGTCCTGTCCTCTTTACTGTGCTAGCCATCTCCACAGAGATGCTGTTGTTTAACTCTCCAGCAACCCTGCAGCAGAGATAAGATCATTCCTGCTTACAGATGAAGAACTCGCGACTTGGAAAGATGAGTGAATTTGCTAAAGCTCACACAGTTAGCAAGCGGCAGAGCAGAAAGTCAGGCGCAGGTGGTCCGAGTCCCGAGCTCTACGCCTCCGAGCTGTATTCATGAGTGTGCCGGCTCGCCATTCTGGCCATGGTGTTCTGGACACCCCGAAGACTGTTGCCGCCCCCCTTAAAGTGCGACCTCACTTGATCAGTATTCAGGGTAGTCAGGTCACTGAAAAATAGCACAGACTATCGCCTGCCTTGCCGGAGGCCCAATACTTCTGTTAATGCGGCCGGGGATGGAAGTGTCACACAATTGCCCTTCGGGGAGCTGATCCCCCACAGAGAGCCTGGGACTCTTCTGACCTGCTTCTGGGACGGCAGGACTGGGAGCCTGGAGGCACAGATTACAGCATCCCCATAAAACTTCTTCCGCGACTCAAGTCCCTCCCACCAGGTCACACTTTGCCATGAACTGCACGTGGGCTCGAGCCAGGGCCTCCCCTCATCTCCCAGTGGCCTGAGTCAGGGTTTCTTCCACTTTCCTGAAGGCTGAGCTGGGTGACTGCCCAACCGGGGCATCTTAGGGGCAGGTGTTCAGGCGGTGCCTCAGAGACTACGTCAACAAATGAGTGGATGCTCTCAGCCCACGACTGTATGCCAAGCGCCTGAGCCCACTGTGAACCAGAGCTTTCCCTGCCCCCGCGGAGTAGGCCGTCTTGGGGGAGCGAGGTGGACAAGCCCAGACTGGGAAGCGCATAGCCCCATGGAGGGGCCCGGGGGAGGGATGTGGACAGCGTCTCAGAGACGCGGGGCAGGAAAGGGGCGGGGGCAGGGGGAGGGCAAGAGCAGGGGAGGAAGGAAGAGAGGCGGAGAGGAAGGCCAAAAGGCGGCCTCCCAGCCTCTCCTCCCTCGTCCGCATTCGGACCAGAGATGCCGAGGAGGACGAGGCCGCAGTGCGCTCCGACAGCCTCGCCCAGGCCCGGCCCTCCGCGTCCGCCTCTTGGTGCCAGGCTGATGGACATCGGTGAGACACACAGGAACAAGGGCCTCTTCCCGTACCTGCCGGCGGAAAAAGGCACGCGCCGAGAGCCCCGGGCTTGTTCCGTCTGATGGCGGTGGGGGGTGGCGGGGGAGGCCCTGGCAGCCGTGTCTGTGGTCCCTGCCAAGCAAGGCAGCTGCAGGTGGCTGTGAATTTATGAGATGCTCTGCGGAGAAGGTGCCCGGTTTTCTCTCCTGGGGAGTCCCAGTGGGTCACACGTCATTCATCACCGTCAGCGGCAGCGCTGGCTGCTGCAAGCGTGGTCATGAGCTGCAGGCACCTGTCAGGTTCCTGGGGCCACAAAGCTGCCCCTCTCCCAACACAGGGGAGCCCATCGCCCCCCAGCCGGGGCTCCACAGGACGCCTATGGGCAGGACCCACTGCTGGGGAACACACCTCTGTTTTGCATGTCAGGCTCTGAGGCCTTTTTTGAAGAAATGCTTCTGGACCTTAAAAACGTTTGAGAGCTGAAGACCACCCCGTCCAAACAGATCTCCTGACCGCACCGGATGCCCCAAGCCCACCGCTCATCCAGGCCCCGTCTCAAGTTGCAGCACGGTCCACTGAGACACCCCAAACAAAAGGGGGTCCTGTGACACACCCTCTCCCTATGCCCCTGCCCAACCGCCACCCATCCCGGCCCATTCTCATCTCCCCCAGACCCTCCACCTTCCTCCCGCTTGGCTGACATCACTCCCAGGGAGCCCCGCCCTCTCCCACCTGGACCACTCAGGTTCTCCTCGGCCCTCAAGGGGCCCCTGGACCCCTCCCTTTCCCACCGCCCCCACCACGCTGCAGCCAGGGCCATAACAGCGTCTCAGAGACGCGGGGCAGGAAAGGGGCGGGGGCAGGGGGAGGGCAAGAGCAGGGGAGGAAGGAAGAGAGGCGGAGAGGAAGGCCAAAAGGCGGCCTCCCAGCCTCTCCTCCCTCGTCCGCATTCGGACCAGAGATGCCGAGGAGGACGAGGCCGCAGTGCGCTCCGACAGCCTCGCCCAGGCCCGGCCCTCCGCGTCCGCCTCTTGGTGCCAGGCTGATGGACATCGGTGAGACACACAGGAACAAGGGCCTCTTCCCGTACCTGCCGGCGGAAAAAGGCACGCGCCGAGAGCCCCGGGCTTGTTCCGTCTGATGGCGGTGGGGGGTGGCGGGGGAGGCCCTGGCAGCCGTGTCTGTGGTCCCTGCCAAGCAAGGCAGCTGCAGGTGGCTGTGAATTTATGAGATGCTCTGCGGAGAAGGTGCCCGGTTTTCTCTCCTGGGGAGTCCCAGTGGGTCACACGTCATTCATCACCGTCAGCGGCAGCGCTGGCTGCTGCAAGCGTGGTCATGAGCTGCAGGCACCTGTCAGGTTCCTGGGGCCACAAAGCTGCCCCTCTCCCAACACAGGGGAGCCCATCGCCCCCCAGCCGGGGCTCCACAGGACGCCTATGGGCAGGACCCACTGCTGGGGAACACACCTCTGTTTTGCATGTCAGGCTCTGAGGCCTTTTTTGAAGAAATGCTTCTGGACCTTAAAAACGTTTGAGAGCTGAAGACCACCCCGTCCAAACAGATCTCCTGACCGCACCGGATGCCCCAAGCCCACCGCTCATCCAGGCCCCGTCTCAGGTTGCAGCATGGTCCACTGAGACACCCCAAACAAAAGGGGGTCCTGTGACACACCCTCTCCCTATGCCCCTGCCCAACCGCCACCCATCCCGGCCCATTCTCATCTCCCCCAGACCCTCCACCTTCCTCCCGCTTGGCTGACATCACTCCCAGGGAGCCCCGCCCTCCCCACCTGGACCACTCAGGTTCTCCTCGGCCCTCAAGGGGCCCCTGGACCCCTCCCTTTCCCACCGCCCCCACCACGCTGCAGCCAGGGCCATGTTTCCAAAATGCCAGTCTAATCAAGGCCCCCTCCACAACCCATGACTGCTCTCCCTCCGCAGCTCGCAGAGCTCTGCCTGCCTGGGTCCACGGACCTCTCTCCCTCCACGGGGACAGCGCAAGTCCCCGCTGCCACTGTTGAGTCACTGAGCTACCTGCGAGG
Source organism: Madoqua kirkii (assembly GCA_006408675.1). NCBI lineage: Eukaryota > Metazoa > Chordata > Mammalia > Artiodactyla > Bovidae > Madoqua > Madoqua kirkii. The sequence continues at coordinate 43,949 of SJYC01052209.1, forward strand.
CTGATGGCATCTCCGCCAGGAGCCGTCAGCCTCACACCGACGAGATCTCAGGCGAACAGCAAGATCAGGAAGCATGCAGCTCGGATACGTCAGGGCTGGGATTCGAACCCCAGCCAGTCAGCTTCCCTGCTGGCTCAGACAGGTCGAGAAGATCCCCTGGGGAAGGGAATGGCTACCCACTCCAGTATTTTTGCCTGGAGAATGCCCATGGACAGAGGAGGCTCACGGGTGAACACTTGTGACCCCAGGTTCTGTCACTTAGGCACCATGTGACACCAGGTGAGGTTCCTGAGCCCCGTGACCTAAGGCTTCTCCTCTGCACGTGCAGCTGACAACCCTGGCCTCTGGGTCACTGCCCAGTCTCAGGAGTCAAGGGGAAAGCCGTCTGCACAGCAGGGTCTGGTGTGTAGTGGGTGCTCCTGCCAAGGTCAGCTTACCACCCCTGACTATCCTTCCGTCTCATTAGAGGGAACAAAACAAAGCCATCCTCGAAGGAAGAGAAAATATTATGGCCAAGGCTCCTTCTCAGCCGGACTGTTTGCTAACCCCTGTGCATTGCCCCAGTGGTTCAGCAGCAAAGAACCTGCCTGCAGTGCAGGAGTTGCAGGAGACCAGGGTTCAATCCCAGGGTCAGGAAGATACCCTGGAGGAGGAAATGGCAGCCCACTCCAGGATTCTTGGCTGGAGAATTCCGAGGACAGAGGGCCCTGGTGGACTATAGTCCATGGGGTCGCAGAGAGACAGCTGAGCATGCAGGCAGCAGAAAGTGGGCCTTGCTCTGAGCAGGAGACTGAGCCAGCCCAGGAAGGGGGACCCGCAGACGGACTCCAGGGGGGCCTCTCCAGCCCCGCTGCAGCGGGGCGCCTGGCAGTGCTTTGTGGACAAGCGGTGGTCCCCGGGGCTCCGGAGACAGCCCAGGAAGGGGGACCCGCAGACGGACTCCAGCGGGGCCTCTCTAGCGCCGCTGCAGTGGGGTGCCTGGCAGTGCTTTGTGGACAAGCGGTGGTCCCCGGGGCTCCGGAGCCAGCCCAGAGCAAAAGTCAGTCCCGTGGCTTCTATCACACTGAGAGGAACAAGAACAAGATGTCATTGTGAAGACAGGTGCATTTGCCTGTCCAAGGACACCCCCAAATGTTCCCACATGGAAAGAAAGATGCCCATGAATCCACCCAGCTGATCTGAGGCACCTACTGCTAAGAAGACCTGGGTTGGAGCTGGATTCTAAGCCCCAGCCTGTGTATGAGGCTTTACAAGCTAAGAAGGTGGTGGTGATGGTGACGGTGATGTGATGGTAGGGAGGTGGTGGTGATGCTGATACCAGGATGGTGGTGGGGGTGAGTAAGGTGATGACTGTGCTGGTGCTGATGGTGGTGGTGATACTGATGTCATGATGGGGGTGCTGGTGATTCAGATGGTTGCTATGGTGATGTTGATGGTGGTGGTGGTGATTAAGGTGATGACTGTGCTGGTGCTGATGGGGATGGTGGTGATGGTAGTGGTGCTGATGGTGGTGGTGATACTGATGTCATGATGGGGGTGCTGGTGATTCAGATGGTTGCTATGGTGATGTTGATGGTGGTGGTGGTG
>SJYC01052210.1:31-26683 GCA_006408675.1 Madoqua kirkii
GGTGGTGGTGAAGCTGACCACTGACAGTTAGTAAGCCCTCTGCAGTGTGCAAAGTGTTGTATATACTCAGTTCCACTTGCCTTTCACAACAAACCAGTGAAGGGCTGTGCAGTTACTATGCTAGCACTGTTCCCAGCTCACAGGTGGACACATGACCCCAGGAGGCCCAGGTGTGCTTCTTAAGGTCACATCTGTAATCAGTGGCAGAGTCAATGTTTGTCCTCAGATCCGTCTGACCCCAGGGTCCACCTGAATGTAACTGGAGGGGTCTGCTGGTTGAACAGGTGGGCTGAGGAGCTACGATAGGGCAGGGGGTACATTCACAAGGAGTCACAAAAAGTCGCCGTATATCAGAAGAACCTCGGGAAGGTCCCTGACTGAGCTGGGTTAGTGTGGGGGCTTCTGGGGCAGAAGATGTGGCCAGAGTTGGCCAGGAGAGCCTTGAAGGCCAGGCCGGGGGCTCAGGTGTGACATCTGGCAGTGGGTCGCCAGCCGAGGAGGGCAACTGTCGGCGTGGTCCACACCCAGTCGTGGTAAGGTCAGTCTCTGTGGTCAGCCTCCACCAGGCCTGCAGCTCTGCGGGGCAGGACCCTCTGCCTGAGCCCTGGGGCTCGGCCCCCAGCAGAGACAGTCTTGTCCCAGGAGCCCAGAAGCCCATCCAGTAGCTGCATGGGTGATGAGCACACAGGCTCAGTTCAGCGGGTGCCCACTAATCAATCCACCATGGAAAGGCAAACAAAACAAACAGACAAAGCAATCACCAATGGCCTCTTTTCCAGGTCTCTGCTCTTCCACGTAGCAGGGAAAACTATCCACCTGGACTGGGTGTAAGATAAAGTGGGGTCTGGTGTGGGGACTCCATTTCTGAACAAGCCTTGAGCTCATTTGTTAAAAGGCCAAGAACCCTCACCACGCCTGGCTGAGATGCACATTCCGAGGGTAGGGAAGGGTCTGACATCTGGGATGGGGGTTGGATCACGTCCAGTCCCATCCTGCCATTCTGTCTCTCAGAGCCCTACGCCTTCACACGGGCTGTTCCCTCTGCCCTTCCACGTTCTTCTGCCCGGCCCAAGATCACAGAGTGGGTCCTGGCATGAAAGGCCCAGACCCAGGAGTCTGGACTCCAAGTCCGGTGCCCGTTTAGCCCCATGCCTCCACCCATCAGGCCATGCGTCAGAGACCAGGATGGCATCTAAAGGAGGCACGCCCGCCCCCCGGGGCGACCTCAGAAGGGCTCGGGCCTCCTGGAGGCCCCGGCGTCTGTGTGAGCCTCACGTCCACGCCGGGGCTCCGTCATTAGGGTTCCACCTGCAGCGGTGCCTCAGTTTCCCTGCCCCTCCTTAGCCATCGTGTGAAGGCCAGTTTAATGAAAGCCTCAGAGCTGCCAGAAGCAGGGTCCCCAGCACCCCTTTTCTCTGTGTGGGGATGCCTCCTGTTGCTTTGGAGTCAAGCGAGTAGGTTCTGTATCTTTTCTTTATGAAATAATGGTATTTGGCGGCGGCGGCGGCTCCCTGGGCTGTAATAACAGAAACAGGAGGTGGTGCTGCTATTATGCGGTCCAACCCACATCAGGCGGCCGATCGGGGGGTCGGCACCGAGGGCCCGGTGGGTGGACCGGGCTTCCAGCGAGGAGCTGCTGATCTGGGCAAGGGCTGTAGGCGCTCGCTTTCACACAAATGTGCTAAACCCGAATCACATCCCTGCCGCCTTGCTGCGCTGCTTGCTGGCAAGGGGTGACGTTCATGGGGAAGCGGTCACCAGAGACACAGGCTCACCATCTCCAGTCCCTGCTGACAAGGTTTCCCTGAGGAAACTCTGAGGCGACGTCATTTAAAACTCTGCTTGGCACCCACGTGCTACCATTAGGCACGATGAATTAACCTCCAAATGATGTATTTTGTTTGTTAAAATGACGATCCCACTGGTGGGGAGTATGGAGGGGGTGGGTGGGATGGAGCCACAAAAAGGAGGAGGAAGGGAAAGGGGCTCATAAATCCCCGTGCGGCAGTGAGGAAGCCGAGGGCCAGGGATGGGCATGGAGCTGGAGCCTGGGTGGGCCCGGCGCAGAGAAACAGAACCTGGGACCTTGGGGCTGCGTTCTTGTCCTCAAACTAGAGGACATTTATCACCCTCGAGAGCGGAAAGACGCGTGAGGAGGGGCCAGGACGGGCTTTAGGGGCCAGCCCCGTCCCTTCAGTCTGGCACCAAGGTCTCCCCACAGGAAGGTGGAGCAGTGACCATGCAGAGCCTTCAGGTTCCAGGGTGACGGACTCGCCCGGAAAGGCTGAGGTGTCACTGAGGAGCCACCACGATCCCACGCAGAGAAGAGGGAGACAGGCGTTGGGGTCGGGGGGTCAGTGGCCAACACTTGTGAGCTTCCCCTTCTGCAGACATTCACCCACAGGACTCACGGAACACTCAGCCTCCACCCTCAGAGTGGGGAAAACTGAGCCTTGGGTTCTCAGTCCAAAGTCAGACGATAGGCCGCTGATCTGGGACAATGGCTAGTGACTGAGTCGAAACACCTGCTCACAGTGAGAATGTGGGCTGCCAGCGGCCCTGAAAGGGGTAAACGTCCCCATTTTTTTTGAAAAAGAAGAATATTTGAATTCAGAAAGAATAACCTAGTGAGCTTAGAATCAAACCCTTCGTGACAGTGGAATCAATGCTAAACAGAGTTTTGAGATTTCAGAGAGACACACCAATACGGATTCACCAAGAACCTACAGTGCCCCAGGAGTGAGTCAGGTGACCACGAGCTGAGTGTTCAGCGGCCATGGACTGGGAGATGCAGTGGGTCCCGGGATCATGCCCACAGGATCTGCTCGTGGCCCAAGCTGTGACCACTCATATCTGCCCCCCGGCTCCAGCATCTCTAGCTCACGGAGCCTCACACAACACAGCGGTACCAGCAAACCCCTTAAGCCTTAGAGGGTAGAAGCAGAAAGATACCCCAGAAGGCTAGCAAGACAGAGCTCGGGCCTCACCATGGACTCCTGTCCTTGTGGTCCACAGGACCCTGTGTTTCTGCTGCTTGGCAGTCAGAAAGTAAAGGAAAGTGAAGTCGCTCAGTCGTGTCTGACTCTTTGCGACCTCATGGACTGTAGCCTACCAGGCTCCTCCATCCATGAGATCTCCAGGCATTAATACTGGAGTGGGTTGCCATTTCCTTCTCCAGGGGATTTTCCCAACCCAGGGATCAAACCCGGGTCTCCTGCATTGCCAGCAATGTTTTACCCTCTGAGCCACAGGGAAGCCCATTGGCAGTCAGAGGCAGACCCCAAAGAAACAGCATGTGCAACTCAGCAGGTGAGTTAGCCAAACACAGCCGAGTTCAAACCCCAGCATTACAGCCTCCTCACTGGGCTCAGTGATCATCCATTCAACCCTGCTTAGCTGTGTAACATTGCATAAAACACTTAAGTTCTCTGATCCTCCAAGTCCTCATTTTAAAAGAAGATGCTGAAGCTCCAGTACTTTGTTTACCTGATGCTAAGAGCTGACTCATTAGGAAAGACCCTGATGCTGGGAAAAATTGAAGGCAGGAGGAGAAGGGGGCGACAGGATGAGATGGTTGGATGGCATCAATGACTCAATGCACATGAATTTGAGCAAACTCCAGGAGATAGTGAAGGACCGGAAGCCTGGCGTGCTGCAGTCCATGGGGTCGCAAAGGGTTGGACACGACTGAGTCACTGAAAGACAGCAAAGGGGGATGCCAGTGTATCTATCGCGTGCAGAGTCAGGTTGTTACAAACACTCAGAGACTTTTAGCCATTTTTCTCCCTTTGTTTTCTTAACTCACAACTTGTGAATGCAGCCTCACTGTGTTGTTTCAGAGGGGACATCGCCCCCTGTGGCTGGCGCCCGCCTGTACAGACCCCCTGGGGCCTGACCACAGCCTTGTGGTACCCAGCCTGCACAGCCCTGGCCTCAAGTCTCGCCAACACGTCAGAGGTGGTGAGTGCGGCTCCTGTGGTCTCACAACTTCCATCCAGCTGCCAAGTGTGGGGATTCCCTCCTCCACCCCGGGCTGCAGGCCACTCCCTGAAAGGGCAGCTGCCGCAGGCCCTCTACTCCAGGGCTGGCGTGGGAGACACGAGCCCCCAGGGCGAGGGACAGTCCTCCCTAGTCCCCTGCTGTCCCCACAGCGTTGGGGGCTGGGGCACAGAGGGCCCACGCCCGCCCCCTTAAAGGAGACAGGAGCAAACATATCTCATAGCCTCTCCCAGGAGCCCCCCCTGTCCAGGCAGGCTGGAGCTGATCCAGACCAGTGACATCAACCAGATCCCTGCTCCAGCCATGGGCCAGGATGGGATGTGTGGCCTTGCTGTGGCTATGGGGATGGGCCAGTTGTCAGACAGCCTGACGGGTCGCTTCCTGTGGCCTCCAGGAAGGGTGGTGCTCAGCAAGGCTCGGTCGTACAGAAAGTAGGGAGGAGATGGTCCTGCTCCTCTCGGTGTGGTCAGACCACCTCCAGGGGCCCTTCTGAGCTGGCCTTGACCACCGCTGGTGTCCAGGGGAGGAGGCCTGGATGGTGAGGGGAAGGATGCAGGGGCCAGGGAAGGGAGGCCACGGTCAGCAGACCTTGATGCCACCCTGGGGAGAAGGCTGGGATGGCTCTACAGGACTCTGGGTGGGGCGGGGGGTGGGGAAGCTGGGGGCTAGAGAGAGTGCCACCCAGAATGGAATGGACCTTGCAGGGGATGGGGGCCACCCAGGACCGCCCAGCAGAAAGGCTGGGGGACAGGAGGACAATGTCAAGACTAGATGGTTTCCTTGTCACTCTTCTCTGCGACACATGAGGCCAGGTCACCTCACCTCTCTGAGCCTCAGCTTCCTTGTCTGTAACATGGAAGCAAAGCAACGCTGTGACGGATACTACGAGGGCTGCTTAAGCTCACGTCGAAAGAGCGCCGTGTGTTCTGCGGGGCAAGTAGGCAGATCGATGGCGTTTGATATTGATCAACGGTGGAAATATTAAAGAGATAATCATCTACCTCATGGGGCATTAGCTAAAATAAAAAAAAGTACTGTGAGGATTAATTAAAATAATGCCTGTGATCGTTTTAACACGCCGGCTATTCAAGGGCGCGTGCTCAACGTGATAACTACTATTACCACCACTCTGCATAACTGCTATTCCCGATGGCTCCTTTGCCAGCAACAGCTACAGGGCAGGGCTCCTCTACCCCAGGTTGCCCTCCTCCCTGGCCCTCTGTTGCCTCCTACAGCGTAAGTCCCCCGGGGACATGATCTTGACCCCAGAAGAGGCTCCTCTTGGCCGAGGCTGGCCCCTTGGCGGCCCGTTTGTATTCTGCAGGTTAAAGTGCTATTTATTCTCAATCCTCTTGACCTGATTTTAATCCCAGCTACATTCACGTCTACAGCCATTGAGCAGAATACGTTCCGTGGAAAAATAAATTCATTCTCACAGAACGATGCTCTAACAGCAGCCGGCAAAGGTCAAAGACTGAACGCATTTTCCACCCGCTGTCGGGCTCTCCCGCATAGATCTCCAGAAACTCGATGGGCCCCTTCCAGGCGGGAGTGCAGAAGAGGAACTCGGAGCCGCCGGGGTATTTTTAGATCCCTCCGTGGCCTCTGCTTACACAAAGCCAATTAAACAAACAGTGGTGCCCCCGAGCACTTTTCCTGAGTGGTTTTTCCTAAAAATAAATTACCCGGCATCACAGAGCTCAGCGTCCCTGAGTGCCAGCAGCTGTCAGATGAAATATCTCAGTGGAGAAGCTTCAACACCTGCCTTTGCAAATAGGGACCCTTGAGCGGGGTGCCTTGAGTCTGAGCTTGACCCCGATTCCCCAGGCCCACCCAGGCCTGGACAGACTGTTGTCATCAATGATAAGGGGGACAGCCCCAAGCCGATCACGTGTGTAATTCCGTGTCACTTGCATTAACTAGGTCACGGGCTTCCCACCACAACCTTGAGAAAGGAGATTGTGTGAATGTGATGGACACAACAGGAGGTGTCCAGCAAACTCCGTGACTGGCTGGAGGTCACCCAGCTGTGATGTGGGTCAACTGGGACTCAGCTCTAGGTCTGCAGACCATACAGCCTGTGCCTGCAGCCGGCGCCCCAAAGGTCACGCAATGGAGTGTGGAGAGCAGGAAGACCCCCACCCTGAAGTGGCCAAGATGCAAAGCTGGATGCCCAAGATGGCTAGACCCTCCTGATGTTCAAGAGAACTTGAACATCCAGACTCGAAGCCGCAGCTCCCACTTTTGAAGGTCGCTAACTATGACGAATTGAATTGGGCCCCACCCTAAACTCATGTTCCGGTGTTCTAACGTCCCAGCGCCTCAGAACATGACCTTATTTGGAATAAGAGTGTTGTAATCATCTTGAATTAGTTATGATGAGGTCATGATGGTGGTGGTGTTCAGTTGCTAAGCTGTGTCTGACTCTTTGCGACCACTCTGTCTGTGGGATTTCCCAGGCAAGAATGATGGAGTGGGTTGCCATGCCCTCCTCCAGGGGATCCTCCCGACCCAGGGATCACACCCACACGTCTCCTGCATTGGCAGGTGGGTTCTTTACCATCTGAGCCACCAGGGAAGCCCCATGCTGGTGTAGGGTGGTGCTAATCCACCCTGACTGGTATCCTTAGAAAGAAGTGCTCCTTGTGAAGAGAAAGAGATGGACACAGAGGGCAGATGATAGGTCCAGTGAAGGAGGAAGACCTGGCCCTGGTGACACCTTGGCCTTGGGCTTCCAGCCTCCGGAGCTGGAAGCCACCAGGCTGGGGCTCTCTGTCCTGGCAGCCCCCAGAAAACCAAAAAAGGCACCCATTCTCAAGTGCTGGAGTGCCGTGGCTGACAGACAGCAGAGCCGTGGATCAGCTAGGCCGGGGGCCATGGCTCAGCTGCCTCCGTCCTGCCCCGACTTGCACGGACTTCTGGCCTCATGAGGGAGGTGACCTTCAGTTCAGTTCAGTCGCTCAGTCGTGTCTGGACTGCAGCACGCCAGGCCTCCCTGTCCATCACCGACTCCCAGAGTTTACTGAAACTCATGTCTATCGAGTCACTAAAAGACTCTGAAGGAATAAGGCAAGGCCAAGGCCTCACCAGTCCAGACCTCTGACGCTTAAACCTGCAAAGTCCCGAGTCGCAGGCCACCCCCACCCCCACCCCGAGTTCTGGCAGCAATTACCCTGCCCAGTCTGGCTCCAGAGCCAGAAAGGTCACTCGGCCTCTCTGAGCTCGGTTGCGTCCTCCTCTGTAATGACGGGAGACGCCCACACCCTGTCGCATCGTGACCACGGTCCCAAGACATAGACACCTCCGGTTCATTCTGGGCACCGGTATGCATCCTCCAGACGTGTTGCGGGGCGTGTCCACTGCTTCAACAGCCAGAAGACAGGCCCCCAGCCCAGCACCCAGCCCATCAGAGGCACCTGGGAAACGCGCTGCGCGACGCCAGCGCTGTGATTCGTGAGGAGGCGAGACAGGTACGGGTGCTCTGCCACCAGATCCCACAGCCTCAACGGGCGCTAAGCGGCAACCAAGCAGAGGCCGAGAGGAAGAGACGGGGGAGACCGCGACACTCGGGTGGGACCTTTGCACTTCCTGCTCTCAGTTCTGGCCGGGTGGAAAGAAGAAAAATTAGGAAACAATGCAAAAGACCTAAATTTTATTAAAAACACAGTGTTACCTGATAGGGCAAAGAAAGCGTCTTTCCTATCGTCTGTGAGACAGTCACAGAAATTGACCCAGGGTGGGTGGGGAAGGGGCTTCCCGGTGGCACTAGGGGTAAAGAACCCGCCTGCTGATTCAAGAGCCGGAAGTCCCTGGGTCAGGAGGGCATGGCAACCCACTCCAGGATTCCTGCCAGCTGCGCGACGCCAGCGCTGTGATTCGTGAGGAGGCGAGACAGGTACGGGTGCTCTGCCACCAGATCCCACAGCCTCAACGGGCGCTAAGCGGCAACCAAACAGAGGCCGAGAGGAAGAGACGGGGGAGACCGAGACACTCGGGTGGGACCTTTGCACTTCCTGCTCTCAGTTCTGGCCGGGTGGAAAGAAGAAAAATTAGGAAACAATGCAAAAGACCTAAATTTTATTAAAAACACAGTGTTACCTGATAGGGCAAAGAAAGCGTCTTTCCTATCGTCTGTGAGACAGTCACAGAAATTGACCCAGGGTGGGTGGGGAAGGGGCTTCCCGGTGGCACTAGGGGTAAAGAACCCGCCTGCTGATTCAAGAGCCGGAAGTCCCTGGGTCAGGAGGGCATGGCAACCCACTCCAGGATTCCTGCCTGGAGAATCCTCTGGACAGAAGAGCCTGGCGGGCTACAGTCCGTGGGATCGCAAAGAGTTGGACATGACTGAGGAACTGAACGTGCTGCTTGTGATCACATTAACGGAAGGTCTAGCCCACAGGGCTGTGGCCTCTCTGGGCCTCAGTGTCCTTTTCTGTGAAATGGGAGTAAAGAGCAGATAGTCATTATAACAACACTGCCAGCCTCTCAGGATCATGACCTTGGGAATGGCGACCTTTCTGAGCCTCTGTGTTGTTGTCTGCAAAATGGGGTTAATGAAAATACTAATATCAACCCAAGCACTATTGCAAGAATCAGAGACTGTCTCTTATACACATCTTGACATCAACCAGATCCCTGCTCCAGCCATTAACCAGGTCGCACAGACTGGTCCCTCGCTCGCTCTGTCACCAGGGACAGCATTGCACTGATGCTAAGAAAGCTTTTCTCTGGGACCCTTCTGAAAGAGAACAGATTGCACATCAGCAAGACCTGGTATAGTATTTCCTTTCTGACATGTTCAGGAAACCCGAGCCTGCTCACTCCCCTCCTTGGGAACCAGAGGCGGTGGAAGCAGACGGAGTCCCAAGGGGCCCACCTTGAAATGGTCCCCAACAGGAGGAACCACTTTCCTTCCTTCTGGTCATCTGCGCCGATGCTGGTAGAACACACGGTCCACAGATCCTCCATCCCCACCCCAAGGCAGAGCAGGCCAGGGAGAGGGGACGGGTGTCTTCCCCACCCCCCGCCCAGCCTGCAGCTGTGGGCCTAGACCCAAGGCATCACGCCAAAATTAAACCTCTCATTGCAAATCAAAGAAGGATTTGTATTTCTCTATCTTCCCCCGACAGAGCTCATATTAGCTCAAGGAATTTTCTTAAAAAGTCTCGCTTCGGAAAGGTTAAGTCACCTTGAAAGAACAAAATTATCACTCAATTAGCAGTGCTGCCGATTAGCGATTATTAACACTCTAAGCGTGCAATTAGCACCTCCTTCAATCCAGTTCCTCAGCGAAGTGTCCCAGCCTCCGGAGTCTGGAAGCAACTCTGATAACCACCTCAGGGACCTCGCAGCACACATCAGTTACCATCAGCTGAAGCTTTAGACAAACTTTCAGGATCTATGAGTCTGTTATCTGCTCTGTCCCCTCATTAAACCACCCAAATGTTCACATCTGGGACGAGGAGCCAATAGAAACGCCAATATGCACAGGCTTTATACTTTTAATTAGATTTTTCAAATACAAGAGCAAAGGCCGGGCCCTGAAGGCAGACTTGAGCTGGAACCTTCCCAAGTCCCAGGGGCAGGCAGTCAGAGACACAGAGCTGGAGATATCCAAGCAGACAGAAGGTCACAGAGCAGCCAGGGCCCCCGCCAGGCCCTGGAGCAAAGGGAGGGGCAGGGTTCGAGCAAGCTCCAGTCCTACCCCAGTTCCCTCACATCTACACGGGCTCAGAATGACCTCTCAGTTCACTGGAGAGATTCCCCGAGATCATGGATATAAAATGTCTGGCCTGCACTGGGGCCGAGCAGCTGGCTGCCCGGTCTCCCCCTGAATGGACTCGGGCCCAGGACCGCAGGCCCCTTCAGAAGCCCCGGAGCCATCCGTTCACAGACACGCGGGCTCTTCCAAAAATATTCCTGGTGCTACTCTGTGCCCAGCGTCGCCTCAGTCCCAGAAGACGTGGCTTTGAGAGAACAGACTAGTCCCCCCCTCTTGTTAACACTGCAATGCGTGCAAAGGGGGCCACTACGGATGAAACATTTGTGTTCCCCTAAAACTCAGCCGCTAAAACCCTAACCCTCGGGTCATGTGTTAGGAGGCAGGGCCTTAGGGGTGATGAGGTTTAGACGGGAGTATAAGGGTGAGGCCCTCATGCTGGGGTTAGCGCTCTTAATAGGAAGAGGAAGACAGAGACAGCTCCCTCCACATGACAAGTACACAGCAGGACGGTTAACAAACCAGCAGGAGGGTCTTAACCTAGCCCTGAATCTGCCCACACCCCAGTGCCAGTCTTCCAGCCCCAAGAACTGTGAGAATCATCTGCTACGTGAGCCCCTCTGTCTGCGGCATTTTGTTACAGAACCTGAGGAGACTAGGACAGGCCAACACAGAAACAAAGCAATAGATAAGCCAGGGATGCGCTGCGACAGACTGCGACAAGCTCTGGGGGAAATAGCAGAGAAGCCGCCAGGTCTGCAGGCGGTGGCCCTGAGGCCGGGGAGCGGCCCTGCCCTGGGTGGTTGGATGAGAGACCCTCTGAATAAGTGACAATAGAGACCTGCAGGAAGAAGCGGGCGCGAGAAGACTGATCGAGAAGGAGTCGTGCAAAGGCCCTGTGGCAGTTATAAGCTCGGGGCCCATGGGCAGAAAGGAGGCCCGAGTGGCTGGGAGAGGGGAGACCCTGGAAAGAGGGAGAAAGGGAGGTCCAGAGAGGGTGCAGGGCTGGGAGGGGCCCCAGGGAGGCAAGCCCACCTCCCACCAGCTGGCCTGGGAGCCTTGATTTCCTGATCTCCTTTAGGCAAGGAGAACAGACTGGGAAGAAGGAAGCGCTGGCGATCCCCCAGAGGCCATTCCCTTCTCCCCCAGGACTCACAACAAGGCCCATGTCTGTCTCCCTGGAAGTGGAGGTGAGCCCTGGGGCAGAAAGTGGGTCCCCTCTCCTCCTTCAAGTCCCTATTCCCACCACTCCAAGCCTTTAGCCCCTGCACTGGGAGCGAGCCCCTAGCCCTGGGCTTCACTCATAAGCTGCCTCCACTGAGCCTGCACTTTCGCTGTGCCCCCCTCCTTCCCCCACACACAGCGGGAACGGGGGACTCCGGAATGGGGGACACAGAGAGACGCAGGCTGAAGGCACATGGTCTCCGCGTCACCCCCTGCGGGAGCCCCAGCCCCCTAGGACCACCCAGATTGGTTGCTGCATAAACAAAGAGTAAGCACTTAGAGGCTAAAACTATTAACTTGCGGAGAGTGGTTTGCTACAAACCTACACCGGCTGATACAGACTGCGGGACAGAGCTATTTGTCCACAGGTGTGGGAAGATCGTCCCAAACCTGAAGAATGTGTCCCAAGGCCCGGGGAGGCCCCAGGGAAGCCTGGGGACACCATAAATCCAGAGGAGCAGGAAGGGGTTCCCTGGAGGGTCTGCCTGAGGTGGGGAGATGAGCTGGAACCTTCCCAAGTCCCAGGGGCAGGCAGTCAGAGACACAGAGCTGGAGATATCCAAGCAGACAGAAGGTCACAGAGCAGCCAGGGCCCCCGCCAGGCCCTGGAGCAAAGGGAAGGGGCAGGGTTCGAGCAAGCTCCAGTCCTACCCCAGTTCCCTCACATCTACACGGGCTCAGAATGACCTCTCAGTTCACTGGAGAGATTCCCCGAGATCATGGATATAAAATGTCTGGCCTGCACTGGGGCCGAGCAGCTGGCTGCCCGGTCTCCCCCTGAATGGACTCGGGCCCAGGACCGCAGGCCCCTTCAGAAGCCCCGGAGCCATCCGTTCACAGACACGCGGGCTCTTCCAAAAATATTCCTGGTGCTACTCTGTGCCCAGGGTCGCCTCAGTCCCAGAAGACGTGGCTTTGAGAGAACAGACTAGTCCCCCCCTCTTGTTAACACTGCAATGCGTGCAAAGGGGGCCACTACGGATGAAACATTTGTGTTCCCCTAAAACTCAGCCGCTAAAACCCTAACCCTCGGGTCATGTGTTAGGAGGCAGGGCCTTAGGGGTGATGAGGTTTAGACGGGAGTATAAGGGTGAGGCCCTCATGCTGGGGTTAGCGCTCTTAATAGGAAGAGGAAGACAGAGACAGCTCCCTCCACATGACAAGTACACAGCAGGACGGTTAACAAACCAGCAGGAGGGTCTTAACCTAGCCCTGAATCTGCCCACACCCCAGTGCCAGTCTTCCAGCCCCAAGAACTGTGAGAATCATCTGCTACGTGAGCCCCTCTGTCTGCGGCATTTTGTTACAGAACCTGAGGAGACTAGGACAGGCCAACACAGAAACAAAGCAATAGATAAGCCAGGGATGCGCTGCGACAGACGGCGACAAGCTCTGGGGGAAACAGCAGAGAAGCCGCCAGGTCTGCAGGCGGTGGCCCTGAGGCCGGGGAGCGGCCCTGCCCTGGGTGGTTGGATGAGAGACCCTCTGAATAAGTGACAATAGAGACCTGCAGGAAGAAGCGGGCGCGAGAAGACTGATCGAGAAGGAGTCGTGCAAAGGCCCTGTGGCAGTTATAAGCTCGGGGCCCATGGGCAGAAAGGAGGCCCGAGTGGCTGGGAGAGGGGAGACCCTGGAGAGAGGGGAGAAAGGGAGGTCCAGAGAGGGTGCAGGGCTGGGAGGGGCCCCAGGGAGGCAAGCCCACCTCCCACCAGCTGGCCTGGGAGCCTTGATTTCCTGATCTCCTTTAGGCAAGGAGAACAGACTGGGAAGAAGGAAGCGCTGGCGATCCCCCAGAGGCCATTCCCTTCTCCCCCAGGACTCACAACAAGGCCCATGTCTGTCTCCCTGGAAGTGGAGGTGAGCCCTGGGGCAGAAAGTGGGTCCCCTCTCCTCCTTCAAGTCCCTATTCCCACCACTCCAAGCCTTTAGCCCCTGCACTGGGAGCGAGCCCCTAGCCCTGGGCTTCACTCATAAGCTGCCTCCACTGAGCCTGCACTTTCGCTGTGCCCCCCTCCTTCCCCCACACACAGCGGGAACGGGGGACTCCGGAATGGGGGACACAGAGAGACGCAGGCTGAAGGCACATGGTCTCCGCGTCACCCCCTGCGGGAGCCCCAGCCCCCTAGGACCACCCAGATTGGTTGCTGCATAAACAAAGAGTAAGCACTTAGAGGCTAAAACTATTAACTTGCGGAGAGTGGTTTGCTACAAACCTACACCGGCTGATACAGACTGCGGGACAGAGCTATTTGTCCACAGGTGTGGGAAGATCGTCCCAAACCTGAAGAATGTGTCCCAAGGCCCGGGGAGGCCCCAGGGAAGCCTGGGGACACCATAAATCCAGAGGAGCAGGAAGGGGTTCCCTGGAGGGTCTGCCTGAGGTGGGGAGGGGAGAGGGGAGGGGAGGAGACCTCGCCTTAGTGCAGCTCCTGGACCCGACTCACTCCTGGACCCGACTCACTCCGGTCCCTCCAAGCAGCCCAGGGCCCCTCCCACAGCTCAGGAATTATGGAACCAGTAGAACGTCATTAGCTGGATGGATAAAGTTTTGAACAGATTGAGTGTTGTCAGTAAAATGTGGGACTTTTTTCTGTGTATGTTTGTGTTTTCCTATCACTCGATATTGTTTGCAAACAGAAGATGAGACTGGGAGAAAAAAAAGCTGATAAAAGCCACATGTTTTGCACAGAGGCACCAAACATCAGCGACGGTAAACCTCCCCATCGAGGAAAGGGAGTCAGTCGACGGTTTAGCTGATTGATGAGGTCGAACCTGGGTTTCCGGGTCGCTTTGGAGCTCTGTTTTTCCGCCCAAGCCCCAGGGCCCCGCAGGCTGCAGTTCCGCCCACAGAGTCCCTCAGCTCCTCCCTCACTCCCTTCCAGCCCTGTGTGGCCAAAGAGGGGCCGGGGTGCTCCCTCCAGCCCACTGGCCAGAGGGACTAAGGGGAGTGGGCACAGTGAGTGCAAGCCACAAGTTCACGGTCACGGCCCCCAAGCCCACTTGGCAGCAACATGGTCCAAGGCGAGGGCAAAATGCAAACGTGAGTGGTGAGACTAGGGGCACCCCAACAGGAACACAGGTGGCCCCACGCTGGCCAAGCACTGCCGGGGCCCCTCCTTGGTGTTGCCCAGGCCCCATCAGTGTCTCCCCCCTACCTGCTCCCCAAGACGACGCAGCAAGCAACATTAGTGGGCTGGCCCCGTGTTCAGAGGGGCGCCAGGAATGGGGGCTGGGCTGAGCAAACCGATGAAGGAAGCTGACCCCTGGGGTACCTTCGTACGTGAGCTCAACTCTAATAACGAGATTAGCGATTGCAGTTGCAATTAAGAGCAGTAAATTTTTCAGAGCCAATTAAAAAAGCAATTGTGGCCAACAGTCCTTTGTGAGTAAGGCAGGAGGGAAGGCTTGCGTGCAGCCTTGGTGGAAACCTCTGCAGCCCCAGCCCTCCTGGTGGAGCTGACCCAGGCCCCACCCTGACGGCCTCCAGGGTCTGGCCTTTGGGCCCCTCCCCCACAGTCCTCTGGGTCCACCCAGCGGCCCCTGCGCTCCTTTGAACATGCCTGCCTGACTGTCTGAGGAGCTCCCTGGGCTCTGCAAGCTCTTGGGGAGCCCAGCTGCACCCTGGCACTGAGCAGGTAGCCTTCAGAGGTCATCGCCGGGCCAGGATATAGGGGGTCAAAATCCCCAAGCACAGCATCGACGCCCTGCCAAACGCGCCCAAGGACTCACCCCATTGTCCACATATCAGACGCTCTTTTTCCCATTGAAAAAGTGAAAGTGAAAGTCGCTCAGCTGTGCCTGACGCTTTGCGACCCCATGGACTATAGGCTGCCAGGTTCCTTTGTCCACGCAAGTGTATAGTCCAGGCAAGCATGCTGGAGCGGGTAGCCTTTCCCTTCTCCAGAGGATCTCAACCCAGGGATCGAACCCAGGTCTCTTGCATGGCAGGCAGATTCCCTACCACCTGAGCCACCAGCGAAGTCCATTGAATGGTCTTCCAAGCGGTCGTTTGAAATCATTGACCATTGCTCATAACAAGAAAGTCAGCCAACTTACTTAAAGACAGTCCGACAGTGGGCACTGCTGTCGTCTCCTGCTTCGTGACACCAGAGATAACACTGACGTGAACATCCTCGCGGGGAATGCTTCCTGACTGTGAACGGTCTCGTGTCTTCAGAGAAATACAGAGTAGGGCTTTCCCGTCACAGGGCAAGCATGCTTTCCTAAAAGAGGCTGTGTCACTTTACAGCAGGGCAGAAACTGGAACCACCTGGAAAAGACCCTTTGTGTTGCATTTTTGCTGCCCTAGGTACCACCTTCGCTTCAAGTGCTTCCAGACCCTTTTTAAAAATCTGCCGCCAAGGCATCCAAGAGGATAATGTGTGGATAAAATGTATGTGGGGGAAGCAAAGGGGTGTACAATGGGTTTGCAAAGGACCCCTCAGGGTATTTAAAATAGAAAGGCTTGGACGCTGCGGGGACAGCCTGAGACGGTCCAGCATTGTCAGCCAGGCGGAGGGCCCTAGCCTCTCCCCTGCGCCCGCCGTGCCCAGGCCCGGGGGAAGGGGCTAGAGTGCTGGACGGCGTAGAGCTGGCATGCATGTGTGCGTGCTAAGCTGCTTCAGTCGTGTCCGACTTTTTGTGACCCTATGGACAGTAGCCTCCAGGCTCCTCTGTCCATGGGATTCTCCAGGCAAGAGTACTGGAGTGGGCTGGGCTGGAGCTTGAATGTCAGCAGCTCCACTCAGCTGCCTCTGGGCCTCGGCTGCCCCGCATAAACAGCTCCTCTCTCGAAAGCCTTTTGTCAAGATGAAGCATTCTAATGTACTCGGAACGCTGGTTTAGCAACTGGCACATGAGGTAGCTGCTCCATGAGGCTGAGTTTCTCATCCATAGGGCTAATAAATTACACGTATGGAGAAGGGTGTATATCTCAGCATCCTCTGTGTAGGACCAAGGAGAACGCTAGTATCATATTCCAAATGTGATTCCAGTGATGTAAGCCTCTCCTTTTTGCTTTCTGATGACTGTTAAAAACACGGTGGGGAGGAGGGTATGTCCCTGGTGGTCCAGTGGTTAAGAATCCACCTCCCATTGCAGGGGACGTGGGTTCCATCCCTGGTCAGGGAACTAGGATCCCACATGCCGTGGGGCAACTGAACCCACACACCGCAGCTACGGAGGCTGCGCACTCGAGTCCACACTCGGCAACAAGGGAAGCCTGTCGAGTGGAACAGAGAGCCCACGCGCCAGAAGGAGGACCCGGCACAGCCAAACCCTGGAGAAATGAGAACGATGGAAATAAAGACAGAGATTTCAGATCTGTTCTCTACCAGCCACGTGACTTGGTCCAGTTCCTTAGCATCTGGAAACTTGTTTCATCAACTGTAAAAATAGGGGTTTGATAAAGGAGCCAGGCTTTGGGGGGTTCTGGAGGGTGGGGAGTTGAACACACAAATGCACCATGAACATCTGATTCCAGTGTCTGACATATTGTCAGGACTTAAGAAATATGAGCTATTTTTATTATTCCTCAAGTTCACAGAAGAACTTCCTCACACGATTTGCTTTCTCGGAACGAAATCCAATTTCCTCATTCTTGTGAGAGAGCCAGCGGCGCTGGAAGAATGAGCCGCCTGAAGGATACGCAGTTAACAGTGAGTCACTTCCCAGGAATTCCGAAAGGGCGACCCAGGGAGGCCGGCTGATCTCACATCACTGTTCAGCCTCACAGACAGGACCCTCTCAATTAACTCCATGTTGACGGCTAATCTTAGGACGTCGTTAGATAATTGCAGAAAGCATCCGCACTCCAGTTCATCAGGCCTGGGTCCCTGTTCATTTCACGCGATCCACAAAAATGTTGTCCTTTTGAACTAGCATGGCTGCTGGGTGTTAATCGCAAGTCGATTAGCACAGACACTGTAATAATGAATTGAAATTTACATCGTGTGTAATCTCATTAATTGTGTGATCATATCGGGTCTGACAGTTTTAATGCATTACTAAGGGGAAATAGTCTAATACATGACATGAAAGATCTTATCAAGGTTAATTTGCCTTAAAATGTTGTTACTACATAATTTTTCATCTCCGTTTTAGATGCTGTGGTTCAAATACATGTGCTTTGATCTGGGGAGAAAGTATCCACCCACAGATGCAGAGTAGCATTCCTCCCTCTCAGGGGAGAAGGAAAGCGTGGAAATAAGCACGGGATTTGGAACCTCTCAGGCGAGCTTTTTGGTTCTGCTTGTATGTGCTGTGTGACTTTGGGTAAAATGCTGAACCTCCCTGGGCCTTGAGTTCCTCATGTGCAAAGGGCTAGAAGAAGCCCTATTTCACTGGATTGTCATGAGACTGAAACAGGTGCATAGAAGGCCCAGCGCCTGACACATGGTAGGTATGTTTTATTCTTACTCATCATTGCATTGTCAACACCTGGCACAAGGCATGGCACATGGGAAGTCCGCTTGGAAAGGATCTCGGATGGCCAAGGAGACCACACGCAGAGACACAAGGCTAACATCAACAGAAAAGCCAATGACAAGTCGAATCCACAGTTGAGGAGACTGGGCCCGGTGCCCTGTTTCAGACAAGGGACCTCGAGTGGTCCCAAGAAGACCTGGGGGAGCGGCCCTGACAGCCTTCTTCAGGACAAAGGCTTTATCTTAAATCCATTCTGTTCAAGAAGCTTCATAGGGCACCCAGGTGGGCTGGGCCATAGCTGTCCTCAGCATGAGTTTTTCATGTTTGTAGGTAAAGACAGTGCTGCATGATAGGAATAAGAATAATGAATATTAATAAAGTAATTCTCATAGACATGATCTTATTTTTGATCAGCAGAGATTTCCAG
Organism: Madoqua kirkii; assembly: GCA_006408675.1. Lineage (NCBI taxonomy): Eukaryota > Metazoa > Chordata > Mammalia > Artiodactyla > Bovidae > Madoqua > Madoqua kirkii. The sequence goes on from SJYC01052210.1 coordinate 17,827, forward strand.
AGTTCCTAGGACTATGTACAGGCTCCACGTTAGGTGCTGGGCGTACAAAGCTGATTAGGTTTGACAAGCTCCCTGGCTCCATGGTTCTTTCAAGCAGTTAGAGTTTGATGAATGTCGTGATGGGGAAAATAAAAGGAGTCACAGGAACTCACAGCCGGAGAAATTGGTGCCAGTGAAGATCTGGGAAGACCTCCTTGGAAAAGGGACAATTAAGTGAGGCTGGAGGAGACGCGTCAATTCTGCAGGAAGATAAAGCAAGCACAAGCGTGCATGCGCCTAACACAGCCCCAGTGCGGGTAAAGGAAACCAGGGTTAACTGAAAGGAGAAAAGCAACTCGAAAGCACCGCCAGCGCTCCCAATGCCCCACTTCAGTAACGGTTGGCACAGAAGACCAGGGCGGGTCCGGAAGACGGAGCAACACCATCAACCCGCCTGACCTAAGCGGCATTTATCGGACTCTCAACCCAAAGGCGGTAGGAAAAAAGTGTTTTTTTTCTAGGACACGGGGAACATTATCTCACATACGAGTCTGTAAAACAGAATTCAATAAGCACCAAAGGGTTGAAGCCGTACAAAATATGCTCTCTCATCACGATGGGACTAAATTAGAGTTCACCACAAAAACTCAGGAAACTTCCAAACATTGAAAAATAAGCAACGCACTTCTCAACACCCATGGATCCAGAAAGAAATCACAGGGAAAATTAGAAAAAATCCTGACCTGAATGAAAACAAAACACAGCAGATCATAATGTCTGGGAGGCAGTTAAAACAGCGTGAAGAGGAAAACGTATAGCTTTAAATGCTTATCTTAGGAGGCAAGAAAAATCTAAAATCAGCCATCTAAGCTCAAGAAGCTACAAAAGAGGAGAACAATCAAACCCAGAGTAAGCAGAAGGAAGGAAATAATAAAGATCACGGAAGAAGGGAATGAAATTGATGACAGAGGAGCAATAGAAAGAAGTCAATGAAACCAAAAGATCGTTCCTGGAGAAAAGAAAGAGGCACGACACACGTTTAGCTAGGCTGACTTGGTAGAAATAGAAGGGACTGGCCAGAGAGAAGATCGCTGGGAGAAGATGAAGGCAGAGAGAGAGGAAGAAAGGAGTCCAGGCAGAGGACTAACGAGAGTAAAAACTCAGAGACGAGAGAGCAGGAGGGGCATGGTGACTGTCCACAAGCTGAAGCATGGGGTCGGGGGCCCTAAAGTCCCGAAGGTCTTGTGGCCGTGTCAGCTGCAGGTCAGGTCAGCAGCTCAGTCCTGTCCGACTCTTCGCAACACCATGGACTGCAGCACGCCAGGCTTCCCTGTCCTTCACCGTCTCCTAGGGCTTCCTGAAACTCATGCCCATTGAGTCGGTGATGCCATCCACTGTCTCATCCTCTGTCGTGCCCTTCTCCTCCTGCCTTCAATCTTTCCCAGCATCAGGGTCTTTTCAAATGAGTCAGTTCTTCGCATCAGGTGGCCAAATTATTGGAGCTTTAGCATCAGTCCTTCCAGTGAATATTCAGGACTGGTCTCCTTTAGGATGGACTGGTTGGATCTCCTTGCAGTGCAAGGGACTCTCTAGAGTCTTCTCCAACACCACAGTTCAAAAGCATCAATGCTTCAGCGCTCACCTTTCCTTATGGTCCAGCTCTCACCTCCGTGCATGACTACTGGAAAGCGTGCTTAGATCACCTCGAATGTAATAAGCCATCACTTGAAGGTTTTAAGCAGAAAAGAGACACAGTCAGAGGTTTTTATGGTCATTTCATCTCAAAGATGGGACGTGGGGTGGTCTTGGGAGTTGCCTGAGGTCACACAGCTGGCCAGTGGCATTGCCAGTGACAACTAACAAGTCAGCCATCCTGGACGGAGCACTGGGCGGGCAGTCGGGAGGCCCCCAAAACGCCGTCCACCGCTGGTTCTTGTGTTAGTTGCTCAGTTGTGTCCGACTCTTTGAGACTCCACGGACCGTAGCCCGCCAGGCTCCTCTGTCCATGGGATTCTCCAGGCAAGACTACTGGAGTGGGCTGCCATTCCCTTTCCCAGGGGATCTTCCCAACCCAAGGATTAAACCCACATCTCCCACATTGCAGGCAGATGCTTTACCGTCTGAGCCGCCAGGGAAGCCATCACTGGGGGTGGCTGCACTGATGGGGCTTCTGGCAAAGCTCCTGCAGCTCCTTCCCACCACGGCAGGCACGATTCTAAATAAAGACAAGTTCTGCTGTCCTGGAATCCTATCTAATCTGTTTTGTAGATTTATATTGGTCTTACGAGCACATCACAGCTCAGCCTTTCCTGTGCCACATACTACAAAGTTTTAAAACTTCAGAACAGATGCCAAGCAGGAATAAATACCACAGTCTCTGCTCTCTGGAACATGCTTCTGCAACTCCCAAGTTCTCAGAAATTCAGGCCCCCTGCTCAATCTGAGTGACGTTTTTATCACAGTATGAAATTCTCACTCATCCCCCTGGAATCCGTCCTAGTCCCTGGAGAGAGTCACAGTGCGTTTCCCCAGCCAGGGGCCCAAAGCAGGCAGACGACATCCCGGGCCCCCAGGAGCCGAGAGCAGCTGGAGGAACCCGGCAAGGTGGGGCCCACAGTGTCAGTGCGGTGGGGGGCTAGGTGGCCCCCAGAGCTGGAAGGCAGAGCCCAAAGTTTCCAAAACCTCAACCCTTAGAATCCTGGGTCCCACCCTGGTTCAGCTGGGTTCCTCTGTGCAGATAAACTGTGAGTCTGGGTTGGGGGAGCTGGGTGGGCATGGAACGGGCCTTTATGAGCTTTGCAACATCAGCCTCGAGAGTCCTTTGGACAGCAAGGAGATCAAAACAGTCAACCCTAGAGGAAATCAATCCTGAATGTTCATTGGAAGGACTGATGCTGAAGATGAAACTCCAATACTCTGGCCACCTGATGCGAAGAGCTGACTCACTGGGAAAGACCCTGATGCTGGGAAAGATTGAAGGCAGGAGGAGAAGGGGGTGACAGAGGATGAGACCATTGGATGGCATCACTGACTCGATGGACATGACTTTGAGCCAACTCTGGGAGATGGTGAAGGACAGAGAGGCCTGGAGTGTTGAGTCCATGGGCTTGCAAAGTCAGACATGACTGAGTGAACAACAGCAAAATCAGCCTCATTTCCAAGCCAGAACCCATGTTTCCAATTACCCATCAGCCTGCTCCCTACCTCTTGCCCGTGTCTGGAGAGGGCTTGCTGGTCAAGGGTGCCTTTCTGCCCCTCACTTCATGAGTCCCTCAGTCCCTTGGGGGCAGGGACCACCCAAACTGCCCTCACCCAGTGCCAGGAAAGTCGAGCAGTGCAGGGGTGGCACCTGTCTTTGGCATCCTCCCCTCCTCGCTGCCCCCAGCTGCCTTCTGCTGTGTCCACTTGGGTTCTTCTGGACCCCAGCCGACCAGGGCGGACCCTTGTTGTAATATAACAGCACCCCAGCCGTGACTCTCACCTCATCTAACCCCCTTTCAGCCAGAAGGTAAGCCTTGAGGGTGCTGGGCAAGTCACTCGCTTTTCCTCCGTTTCTAGAATCTTCCATGGGATAAGCAAGGCCCAGCTGCTAGGGGCCCAGTGTCCCCTGGAGAACCCGCAACCTCTGCTCTCGAGGACCTGACGACTCAGCAGAGAGAGCTCACTGAGACCTCAGATCCCAGGGGCAGGGGAAGAGTAGGCACCATTGTACTGGCTGATGTCCTGAGGTCCCCGCGACTGTCCAGCAGCAGTGGTTTTGCATAGTGGACGGCGCAGGGCAGAGGGTGTCAGGACCCAGCATCCAAACCACACCATCCCCACCCCCCAAGGCACATCTACACTCACAGGCCTGGGGCAATGAACATCCAGGGCAGCTGCCGCAGAGGCTCACCAGCTCCCTTCAGGTTTACAGACGGTCACTCGGAGGTTGCTGGCCACGCCACTTCCCAGCTGCCTGCCTCGGACTGGCCACCGAACCTGGAAACCTCACGCTGCTCCTAACAAGACCAGTCTCCACCCCTCGGGGACGCAGGTGTGGCCGGGCAAGATGCTGTATACGTGGAGAACAGCTTCCGTCTGGAACAGGCTGTGTATCGACTCTGAATCCTCTGAACACGACACACGCAGCTGCCAGCATTATTAGCCTCACTTTCCAGATGGGGAAACAGAGGCAGGCAGGTCGGGAAATGTGCCCAGGGTCACTCGGGTAGGAATAGCCACTCTGGGCTCTGCAGCTGGAGCCAGACAGCTGGTTCCCTGCGCTGTGCCACTTATGTAGGTCAAGGCCCTCTGCAGAGCGGGTGGGGGAAGGAGACTAGCTCCCAGGCACCCTTCGCGTGCCAGGCACAGGGCTGTGCTGCCCACGTCGAATCACACCTGTCCCCTCCCGGTATCAGGACGGCTTCATCTACCTTACACAGGCCGAGGCCGAGGCTCAGACACGTCACCTGCTTCACCGGCGTCACTCGGCCGAGCGTGTGGACATACCAGGAGCCAAAACGAGACCCCCTGGTTGCAAAGTTCCAGGTACAGTGTTAACCTGCCCACCACCGCTCAGGACGGCTGAGACCACCCGAATCTGTCCCAAATCCATGTCTCTCAACCAGTGTTCAGAATCCCCCTGAGCGCCTGGGCATGTCTGCAAATGGCACAGTCAGACCAGCCTCACGCCTGGCGCTATCGTCTGAGCCGAGTGACCCTGGGCTTATCTGAGGTTCCGGGTCACTTGGTCCTGACTGCAGAGTCATCTGATGGGAAGAGCCTCAGCTGAGGACGATGCAGAGCAGCCATCAAAGAAACGTCACCCTGTTCCCGCCCCCACCCTTGCTTCCCCACACCCATCCGCAGCATCCTTCCTGTGTCCCTCAGATCCTCGTGCTCCCAGGATCCTCCTCCAGGCTGGCACCCAGGGCGGCAAGCATCTCCACCTTCACGGTAACTGTGTCTTCTTCCTGCTTCGGCACCTGCGATTCACCATTAAAGATGCCACATCCCCTCCATCTCCCCGCTCATGGCTCTGGGGGTTAATGACCAAGGCCGTGACTGCCCACGTCAGCGGCCAATTAACATACCAGGAGCCAAAACGAGACCCCCTGGTTGCAAAGTTCCAGGTACAGTGTTAACCTGCCCACCACCGCTCAGGACGGCTGAGACCACCCGAATCTGTCCCAAATCATGTCTCTCAACCAGTGTTCAGAATCCCCCTGAGCGCCTGGGCATGTCTGCAAATGGCACAGTCAGACCAGCCTCACGCCTGGCGCTATCGTCTGAGCCGAGTGACCCTGGGCTTATCTGAGGTTCCGGGTCACTTGGTCCTGACTGCAGAGTCATCTGATGGGAAGAGCCTCAGCTGAGGACGATGCAGAGCAGCCATCAAAGAAACGTCACCCTGTTCCTGCCCCCACCCTTGCTTCCCCACACCCATCCGCAGCATCCTTCCTGTGTCCCTCAGATCCTCGTGCTCCCAGGATCCTCCTCCAGGCTGGCACCCAGGGCGGCAAGCATCTCCACCTTCACGGTAACTGTGTCTTCTTCCTGCTTCGGCACCTGCGATTCACCATTAAAGATGCCACATCCCCTCCATCTCCCCGCTCATGGCTCTGGGGGTTAATATCCGAGGCCGTGACTGCCCACGTCAGCGGCCAATTACCCCTCCCGGGCCATTTCTTTAAGGCAGATTACTTTATGCGAACATTTATACAGGACACGTCATTACCCAGGCTTCAGAAATCCTTCAGGGAGGGCAGTCTGGGAAAGAGAGGATGAGAAAAGTCTCGCGCCGTCGGCTCTGTGTGCTGAGCTCCAGAACACCAAGCAGGCTGGGCCAGGGGCCCTGCAGGTCACCCCGCACCCCCCGCCACCTCCCTTGCAGACCCGCTTGTTCAAGGACACCAGGACATAGCCTGGCCTGCCAGACAGCTGCCTCGGGCATTCCCACCGCACCCTGCGCTTAGCTCTTGTTCACTGAATGAAGACCAAGGAAAGGAAGCCAGTCACGCATCCTCGCTGGATCCATCCAGGGCTGGTTGCATCACTTGAGAGGCCAGATGCAAAATGAAGATGCGGAACCTTGTTAAGAAATGACTCAGAACATCAAGACGGCAGCACCAGGCCCTCCCGACAGGGGTCTGCAAGCACGGGCCCCCCAGAGCCCAGGGCTGGGAGCTGAGGGTGGGCAGCTGCCCGACAGCCCGTTGGGCAAGGTGGAATAGCCCTAACGAAACAGGAAGTACTCTCTGGAGGCTGGGCCTCCCGACAACCATGCAGTCCCTGCAAACCGGCCCAGCCCAGCCTCCCCGCCTACAACAGCACTGGGCACGTTGACACACCACTCCAGACAGGCCTGCGTGGGGCTCAGGGGTGATGCAGGCCCAGGTCCAGGTCCTGACCCAGACTTTCACTACCTGTGGGGCCGAGGCGTTGTCAATCTGCCTCCCAGCCTCAGTCGCCACATCTATCAGATAAAAATGTGAGTGCAGACTCCGTGGTGGTCCAGTGGTTAAGAATCTGCCAGCCAGTGCAGGGGGGACGTAGGTTCGATCTCTGGTCCGGGAAGATTCGACAGGCCGCAGAGCAACCAAGCCCGGGCACCGCAACTCCTGACGCCTTGCGTGCCTCGAGCCTCTGCTCCAGAGTGAGAGAGGCCAGCGCGACGAGACACCTGCACGGAGCAGCGAGAGCAAGCCTGAACACAGCCGTGTGGACCCAGTGCAGCCCGAGCAAACACAGAGGCAAGCGGAACAAAGGTGTGGGCGTCGCCTGGCAGGCACTTCCGCGTCCCTGCCAGGCAGCACTGGCAGGCCCAGCTTCGTGCTGGGCACCCGGGGGGTCCGTTGTGAGTCCACAGCACTGAAGTCACGGATGACCCCCTGATGCCCAGAGAGGTCAGGGCAGCTGTGGCAGGCTAGGCCCAGCTGCTGTAATTGCCATGCCTGGCAGGGGCCAGCCCTCCCGGCCTGGCAGAGCAGCCTTTCCAGCTCCCATCAGCCTGTACCTGCCACACAGCCCCACCTCGCTGGGTGCCAGCCTGCCTAGGTGGGCTGCAGGGGACAGGGGCAAGCCCAGGAAAGGGAGACACCCAGACAGCCTGTGGCTGTTTTCACTCGAAATCAACACCTCGGGAGACCTCGCCCATCTCCTGGGAGTCCAGGAGCAAAAATTCTTTGAAAAGCCCAGTGGGCAACTCTGCTTCAAAGTCCCTGACCCCCACCCCTGCCGTGCCCTGGCCTCACCCACAGGGAGCTCCTGCCCTCCCCAATGAGCCAGATCTGCCTCGGCCAGCCCATGGGTCTCTGAGGGTCCTGTCCTCTTCCTCCACCCTTCAGCCCCGTTACTGGCTGCCCCCAACGCTGACGTCCAAGTCAGCAGCAGCTCAGCATCCACGCTGAGTCACCTCTGGCCCCGGCCAGGGCTTCCGCCTCTCTGAGCCTCAGCTGCTCATCTGAGCAGGGGTAACTGCCTGTGGCGGTTCCTGGCTGCAACCCGGCCTCAGCCCAGGGTGGGTCTTCCCGTTCTTTGCCCTAGACCCTCACCCCCTTTAGGAGACAGCCATCCCACGAGTTCCCAGCCCCCAAAGTTTCAAATGTGGAGACAACTGAGCTGGGTTTTGATGGCTTGGAGGGTAAAGAGTCCGCCCGCAACGCAGAAGACCTGAGTTCGATTCCTGGGTCTGGAAGATCCCCTGGAGAAGGAAATAGCAACCTACTCCAGTATTTCTGCCTGGAAAAGCCCATGGATGGAGGAGCCTGGCGGACTACAGTCCATGGGGTCGCAAAGAATCAGACACGACTGAGTGACTTCACTGGATTAGGAGTTGAACTGTGACCCCCAGTTCACAGGAGAGCCCTAACCGCCAGCACCAGAGAATGTGACCTAATATGGAGATAAGGTCTTTACCAGGGCGATCAAGTTAAATTGAGGTCGATAGGGAGGGTCCTAACCCGATATGACTGCTGTCCTTACAAAGAGGGGACATAGGCACACGGGCGGAAGATGTGGCATGTGAAGATGAAGGCAGAGATGGGGGCGACGCCTGAACAAGCCAGGGGACCCCGAAACTTGCCAGCAAACCCTCCCCAGCTGGGGCAGAGGCTGGGACAGATCGTTCTCAGCCTCTGAAGGAGCCCGGCTGGCCGGGCCAGACGTTCACCTCCAGGCCCAGAAGAGAGGTTTCAGCTGTTGAAGCCACCCAGCCTGGGGCCCTTTGTTACCCAGCCCTGGCAGGTGGATACGCACCCCCGGTCACCCTCTGGTGGGGAGTCATGTCCTGGGTCGTGGGACAGCTGCCCGTGGGTCAACTGCATGGACCTGCTTCCCGGCGGAGGGCCGCTTCCCAGGACAAAGCCGCTGACCATGCCAGGGGAGGCTCGGGCAGGTGGCGCTGGCCAGCCGATGCTGGACTTTCTCTCCAGCCGGTCGACACTCTGTCCACCCAGCACCCCGGGGCCCCTCTCCTCATCCAGGCTGAAGCACAGTGCCAGGTGGCAATCGCCAGGGTCACACATGAGGCATCAAAGTCCAGGATCGACCTCCTGGGAAGTCCCCAGGAGAGCTGGGGAGGGCTCTCTCAGAAAGGGACTTTGTGGGGGTAGCCGAGGGGCACTGCGGTGCCCCCAGAGTCTGCCCTGCAGCAGCCCGGCCGGTCTGCGGGTCTCCGCGTGTTTTCCATGGAGGCAGCAGCTCCTGCTGTGGGAAGGGCTTTGGGGGCCGCGTGGGCCACGTGCTCCCCAGAAGCTGCAGACGTGCCCCCCAGCAGCAGCCGCACAACCCCAGAAACTGTAAACCCATCACGCCAGCCGTCTGGTGCCCTGCCACTCGGGATTAAATAAATGGTCTCCAACTGTGATTGAGGCAGCGCATAAAATATCTCAAAATTAAT
>SJYC01052212.1:0-25734 GCA_006408675.1 Madoqua kirkii
ACTCTCAGCCTCACAGACCCACACTGCCAGCACCCCCGGTGCCGGCCCCTGCTCCCAGGTGCCCTGACCCAGCATCACGCCACCAGCTCTGAGCTCAGGGGGCAAGACTTGCCCAGCCCTGCCCGAAGAACCTCCCTAAACCCAGGGCTGTGGCTGTGAACAGGCCTGGATCACACAAGTCCTGTGCTGCTCCCAGCCCCAGTAGTTTCCAGGCCAAAGAGAAAGAACCCAGATGCCCAGTGTGGGCAAAGTCCCCACCAGAGGCTCTTTGCAATGGGCTGACAAACAGCCCCAAAGGCGTCCACATCCTAATTCCCTGAACCTTCAATATGTCGCCTCACGCAGCAAAAGGGATTTTGAAGATGGGATGGGATTAAGCAAGAGGTGGGGATTTATCTTGGATGGTCCACATGGGCCCTAAGTGCAGCCACAACGTTCTCCTAAGACAGAGCCGGAGGGAGACTTGACTACCGAAGACCGGACCCGGCCTCCAGAACAAATGGGCTTCTGTGCCATTGATTTTAGCTCCTTGAGGCTCACTGCAGCCCCGGCCTTCAGAACCGCAGGAGAGCGAGTCTGGGTTGTTTCCAGTCCCTGCATTTGTGGTCTCTCTGAAGCACCCTCAGGCTTCATATTTCCCTCCTGAGCTGAGTGTGGGACAGTGAGGTGTGATGAAGGTTTTCACTAAAGAAAACTAGATTGGGAATGACATATACACACTAAGGACTGATGCTTTTGAACTGTGGTTTTAGAGAAGACTCTTGAGAGTCCCTTGAATTGCAAGGAGAGGAGAAGGGGATGACAGAGGATGAGATGGCTGGATGGCATCACCAATGTGATGGACGTGAGTTTGAGTAAGTTTCAGGGGTTGGTGATGGGCAGGGAAGCCTGGTGTGCTGTAGTCCATGGCGTCGCAAAGAGTCAGACACGACTGAGCAACTGAACTGAACTGAAACACACTACTTTACGGAAGATGGATAACTAATAAGGACTTACTGCATAGCACAGGGAACTCTGCTGCTCTGTAATGGCCTAAACAGGAAAAGAACCCAGAAAGCGGTGAATATATGTATATGTATAAGTGATTCACTTTGCCGTACGCCTGAAACTAGCAAGACACTATAAATCAACTATGCTCCAATTAAACTTTTTTAAAAAATTAAAATGAAAACTGGATGTGAACTGGGGTCCCCTGCAGGCTGCACTGTGTTCAGGTGGGGGGCAGGGTCCCATGACCCGTGGTTCCGAGGGCCCCTCAGCTACACATGCAGCCGGCGATGTGGACACCACCCTTTGCTCACATGGCACTGTGTGGCTGGCAGGCGTGTCCTCAGTAGGTGGGAGACTGGCCTACTGACCTTTGGCTGTTCCCAAACTTGTCCCACTCACTGTATTCCTGGAACCCCGGGGGCCTTCCCAGGTAAGCCATCATGAGCCCGGCTTCCCCTCTGCGGGCAGCGGGAAGATCGGCCCTCCAGCAGCCGGGTCTCAGCCCAGGCCAGCTCCGCGGGGTTCTGAAAGCCCCTATTGAGTGTGGAACTTGACCCGGCGGCCTCACTGGGAGCTCTGAGTCACAGGACTTGGAAAGAACCTCTGGATTCTTTCCCAGAGCCGGAACACAGGCCCAGAGGGATTCAAAAGCCACTTTTGCTCCAACTTGGCCTTTGTGCAGGAGGCTTCTGAGGCTGCCGGGGACTTGGGGAGAATGCACCCACCCTGATCACGGCTGTTGGCCAGTGGTGGGCCACCTGGGGCCTCTCAGGACGCAGCCCTCCAGTCCTACCTGAGCTAACAGACAGTGTGGATGCCACAAGCAGGGCTGCTGGACACAGAAATCTCCTCCTCAGGCTGCATGGGCCCACAGGGGTCAGCTGAGCACACGTGGGGAAACCAAGGTCCCCCAAGGGGCTGCCCTTGGCCAAGGTCACAGAAGGGGGTCAGTGGCAAAGCCAGTGCCCTTCACAGTGTGCATAAATGGTAAGGCATTTGTCTTTGTCTTCACAGATCATAAGTCCATGTGGCAAAGATAGGGGCTGCCAGCTGCCTGCTAGGTCCCTAAGGCAGAGAACTTGGAAGGTGCTTGAGAAACAATTTTTGAATAAATGAACCAACTCCAGACTCTCTGTCTGGGGCTGTTCCTAGGACAGCCTATGAGGATCACTCCCTGATGGATATGAAGAGATCTGAGTGTCAAGCCCAGCCAGCATCAATCACAGTGGGCATGTGCCCATGTCTCAGAGCCTCAGTTTCTTCATCTGTAAAATGGGAATGACAACAGCCCTGCCTCCTGGAGTGGCCATGAGGATTCAACAGTGAACACAGGTCAAAAACCCAGTACAATGGCCAGCACAGAGCAGGCGCTGCACCTCTGCAGATAAAGAGAAGGATAAAGTCACAGTGAGGTCCCAGCTCAGGAACCTGTGCATGGTCCAGGGTGGGGGGAGATAAGAAAAAACTTTACATGCCTTCAGTGGGGGAGAGTAGGGGCAGGGGCACCAGAGAGGCCATACAGGGCCTTCACATGGGAGGAGCCCTCACGTGCCCCGGGGAAGGAAAGAGGTTCCACGGACACGGCCATGTGGAGACTGATCCCCAAAGGGCAAGAAAGCTTCCAATGGGCCAACAGGAGGCAGAAGGTGAGAGCTCACAAGTGGTTTCGGAGCAGACAGCAACACCAGTGGTGTACTTACTGCATAGCACAGGGAACTCTGCTGCTCTGTAATGGCCTAAACAGGAAAAGAACCCAGAAAGCGGTGAATATATGTATATGTATAAGTGATTCACTTTGCCGTACGCCTGAAACTAGCAAGACACTATAAATCAACTATGCTCCAATTAAACTTTTTTAAAAAATTAAAATGAAAACTGGATGTGAACTGGGGTCCCCTGCAGGCTGCACTGTGTTCAGGTGGGGGGCAGGGTCCCATGACCCGTGGTTCCGAGGGCCCCTCAGCTACACATGCAGCCGGCGATGTGGACACCACCCTTTGCTCACATGGCACTGTGTGGCTGGCAGGCGTGTCCTCAGTAGGTGGGAGACTGGCCTACTGACCTTTGGCTGTTCCCAAACTTGTCCCACTCACTGTATTCCTGGAACCCCGGGGGCCTTCCCAGGTAAGCCATCATGAGCCCGGCTTCCCCTCTGCGGGCAGCGGGGAGATCGGCCCTCCAGCAGCCGGGTCTCAGCCCAGGCCAGCTCCGCGGGGTTCTGAAAGCCCCTATTGAGTGTGGAACTTGACCCGGCGGCCTCACTGGGAGCTCTGAGTCACAGGACTTGGAAAGAACCTCTGGATTCTTTCCCAGAGCCGGAACACAGGCCCAGAGGGATTCAAAAGCCACTTTTGCTCCAACTTGGCCTTTGTGCAGGAGGCTTCTGAGGCTGCCGGGGACTTGGGGAGAATGCACCCACCCTGATCACGGCTGTTGGCCAGTGGTGGGCCACCTGGGGCCTCTCAGGACACAGCCCTCCAGTCCTACCTGAGCTAACAGACAGTGTGGATGCCACAAGCAGGGCTGCTGGACACAGAAATCTCCTCCTCAGGCTGCATGGGCCACAGGGGTCAGCTGAGCACACGTGGGGAAACCAAGGTCCCCCAAGGGGCTGCCCTTGGCCAAGGTCACAGAAGGGGGTCAGTGGCAAAGCCAGTGCCCTTCACAGTGTGCATAAATGGTAAGGCATTTGTCTTTGTCTTCACAGATCATAAGTCCATGTGGCAAAGATAGGGGCTGCCAGCTGCCTGCTAGGTCCCTAAGGCAGAGAACTTGGAAGGTGCTTGAGAAACAATTTTTGAATAAATGAACCAACTCCAGACTCTCTGTCTGGGGCTGTTCCTAGGACAGCCTATGAGGATCACTCCCTGATGGATATGAAGAGATCTGAGTGTCAAGCCCAGCCAGCATCAATCACAGTGGGCATGTGCCCATGTCTCAGAGCCTCAGTTTCTTCATCTGTAAAATGGGAATGACAACAGCCCTGCCTCCTGGAGTGGCCATGAGGATTCAACAGTGAACACAGGTCAAAAACCCAGTACAATGGCCAGCACAGAGCAGGCGCTGCACCTCTGCAGATAAAGAGAAGGATAAAGTCACAGTGAGGTCCCAGCTCAGGAACCTGTGCATGGTCCAGGGTGGGGGGAGATAAGAAAAAACTTTACATGCCTTCAGTGGGGGAGAGTAGGGGCAGGGGCACCAGAGAGGCCATACAGGGCCTTCACATGGGAGGAGCCCTCACGTGCCCCGGGGAAGGAAAGAGGTTCCACGGACACGGCCATGTGGAGACTGATCCCCAAAGGGCAAGAAAGCTTCCAATGGGCCAACAGGAGGCAGAAGGTGAGAGCTCACAAGTGGTTTCGGAGCAGACAGCAACACCAGTGGTGTGGGGAGGGGGGAGGCGGGCCTGGGCCTGATGATGAGTGAGGGGTTGAATGGCGTCCCCCCAAATTCACACCTACCTGGGACCTCAGAGCATGAGCTGGTTTGGAAACGGGGTCTTTGTAGACGTGACCATGTTAAGATGGGGCCATACAAGGTAAAGATGGGCGCTGAATCTAATGACTGATAAGAGCAAGGAGACAGGGGGTGGGACACCACAGACAGGGAGGAAGGTCAGTGGTGCTGCTGTGGGACAAGGGCGCCCAGGACAGCCAGGAGCCCCGGTCACTGGGCGAGGCGGGGAGGGCTCCTTTCCCGAGCCTCCGAGGGCACACGGACTCAACACCGGAGCCCAGGCGCCTGCCTGGCCTGTAGAGAACGAGTTTGGTCGTCTCGAGCCGCCGTTGTGGGGTTGCTCACGCAGCCCTCGGAAACCCGTGCACCCCCCAGCCCCTGCCGCCAGCTTGCCTGTGAACCAGAAGGGAGCAGGAGGAAGAGCTTTGGCTCCCGTGGAGGTGACGCAGCCCTGGCAACACCGGACAAGCAGCTGGGAGCAGGGTGGAGGCCCCTAAGCCGCAGGGGATGGGGGACAACAGGAAGGCCACTGAGTGCCCACCCTGCCACCCACCCATCAATGGGGCCCTTCACAAGCCGCCCGCTGGCCCCGCTCCAGCCCTGCCCCGCGGCCCTGCCCTTCCACCTCTGCAACCACGCTTCCTGCCTGACGCCGGCCCTCGGAAGCCAGGCTGGCCTCTGGCCGGGCCCAGTGGGACCTCACTCAGCCTCCATCCTGTCCAGGCTGGGAGAGTGACGAGGACATCAGTCCGTCATCACTGACATCACCGGCCTGCCTGAGTGCAGGGCCATGGGGGTCTAGCGGGGCCTGGTGGGGGAAAGTGAATAAGGCTGGGGTCAGGTCTCGAGGCAGGCCAGGGTAGAAGGCCCCGGGCCTCAGTTTCCTCCCCGTGGGGTGGGGAGAGTTCCTCTGCCTGGGGTTTGCCAAGGTCAGAAGAAGCGGCGCATGCTCAGCCCCCCGAGTCCTGCACCTGGCAAGTCCCTCTTTTGTCTCCAGGCACTTTAGTTTTTTTATTTGTAAAACCCAAGTGGAGAGGAGAGGCGGGCCAGGGTAGAAGGCCCCGGGCCTCAGTTTCCTCCCCGTGGGGTGGGGAGAGTTCCTCTGCCTGGGGTTTGCCAAGGTCAGAAGAAGCGGCGCATGCTCAGCCCCCCGAGTCCTGCACCTGGCAAGTCCCTCTTTTGTCTCCAGGCACTTTAGTTTTTTTATTTGTAAAACCCAAGTGGAGGGGCCTGGGTGATGGCCCCATGGCTCCCAAGGACCCAAGCCCACGTGCTATGGAGCCAACTCTCCCCTGTCCAGAAAGCAGATGCCGATGCTGGAAACCATAACGTCCTCATTTGGAAAGAAACCGTCACTTGAGATGCCCCCATCCTGGCCACGCAGAGCACACAGATCTGCTTGGGGCTGGGCCTCGTGTCCAGTAAAGGACGCAGAAGTCCCTGTGTCTCAAGGTCCAGGGAGGAGGTGCAGCGGCGACTGAAGGCACCCAGCTCTGCAGCCTCAGATACTCACCCGAGACCTCAGGGAGCCCCGCAGCCCCGCGTGCCATCTGCACCCCGATACTCAGCTCCCCAGCAGAGGCAGACCAAACGCACCGCTCAAACTCACGCCTCGTGTCTGAAGCCAAGGCTCCGGGGGTGGGCTGGGGCACAGGGCGGCGGATCCCTCAGAGCCCCAGCGCTCCTCAAGGGATGCATGGCAGCTCTACCCTGACTGAGGCAGAGATTCAGCCCAGACGACAAGTTTACCCAAGAAAAAGGCCTATGCAAAGCAAGCGCTGCGTCGGCAGCAGTGATGGGGCAGCTTCTGGGGGGGATGGGAGAGGAATCCGCAGCCACCAACCCGGGGCCCCAGCAGCCTCATGACAGTGGGGCCCTGTTGTCAGGGGAGGAAACCAGAGCCCAGGGTCTGCCTGGGAAGCCCGGGGTGACCTGGAGCCTGTCGCCCGCCTTACTCAAAATCCCAGGGAGGACACACCCACCTCAGCACAAGATCTCTTCATCTGGGGCCCCCAGTGACCGGTCCTAACCTGTCTGAAGCCTCCCAACTCCTACTGTTCAGCTTGTGATTTGATCAAACCCCAGGAACTCCAGAACGGCCTCTCATCACCTGCCTCTGAGCCCCTGCAAATGCCGATCCTTCTGTCCGGAACACCCTTCCCTGCTTCCCCATCCCATGGAATCCACTTGGCCATCACACAATGCCTCCTCTGAGAAGCACTCTGTGCTTAGTCCCTTGCCCTTTCCTTGGGGGTGGCAGGGATCCCCCAGTCACCTGCCGCCCTTGGGGGGTGGCCTTCCAAGGGCAGCACCTGGCACACTGTAGGTGCTTGGCACATGCTTGCTGAGGGAAGATGGGTGGCATTGCAGGACCATCCGCGTTCATGTGCCTGACAAGCAGGGATGCACAGGGGAAAGACCCAGCACTCACGCTGGGAGGAAACCAGTGGTCACGCAGCCCCCTGATCTGAGAAGGACAGCACTCAAAAAATCCCTGCCTATGGGCCTTCCAGAGCTGTCTGCATGCTCCCAGAGATGATGAGCTCACTCCCTCTCTGGGAAAGCTTCACCCACAACCACACAGTTAAAACTGTAAAACCATTGTTCAGTGGAGCCGCCTCCCTCCCTGGCTCTCGGGTCACCTAGCAGAGGCCCCTGGGCAGACCTGTAAGGACAACCAAATCCCCTGAACTTCTAGAGAGAACCAATTACAGCCTTCAGCTGTTCCTTCCCTGCTTTCATTCATTCATTCCCTGGCAGTTAGGCACCACAAGAGGTGTCTTTGTCTGCATCATCTAATTTTAACCTCATAATGGCAACAAGTCCCATTTTAATCCCAGGGAGGACACACCCACCTCAGCACAAGATCTCTTCATCTGGGGCCCCCAGTGACCGGTCCTAACCTGTCTGAAGCCTCCCAACTCCTACTGTTCAGCTTGTGATTTGATCAAACCCCAGGAACTCCAGAACGGCCTCTCATCACCTGCCTCTGAGCCCCTGCAAATGCCGATCCTTCTGTCCGGAACACCCTTCCCTGCTTCCCCATCCCATGGAATCCACTTGGCCATCACACAATGCCTCCTCTGAGAAGCACTCTGTGCTTAGTCCCTTGCCCTTTCCTTGGGGGTGGCAGGGATCCCCCAGTCACCTGCCGCCCTTGGGGGGTGGCCTTCCAAGGGCAGCACCTGGCACACTGTAGGGCTTGGCACATGCTTGCTGAGGGAAGATGGGTGGCATTGCAGGACCATCCGCGTTCATGTGCCTGACAAGCAGGGATGCACAGGGGAAAGACCCAGCACTCACGCTGGGAGGAAACCAGTGGTCACGCAGCCCCCTGATCTGAGAAGGACAGCACTCAAAAAATCCCTGCCTATGGGCCTTCCAGAGCTGTCTGCATGCTCCCAGAGATGATGAGCTCACTCCCTCTCTGGGAAAGCTTCACCCACAACCACACAGTTAAAACTGTAAAACCATTGTTCAGTGGAGCCGCCTCCCTCCCTGGCTCTCGGGTCACCTAGCAGAGGCCCCTGGGCAGACCTGTAAGGACAACCAAATCCCCTGAACTTCTAGAGAGAACCAATTACAGCCTTCAGCTGTTCCTTCCCTGCTTTCATTCATTCATTCCCTGGCAGTTAGGCACCACAAGAGGTGTCTTTGTCTGCATCATCTAATTTTAACCTCATAATGGCAACAAGTCCCATTTTACAGATGGATACACTGAGGCTTGTGGGAGCAGGCAGGGGCTAGAGTCACACCCACCCCACCTGCTAGTCCCATCTCGCCTGCGCTCACCACATCCTCCAAGCATTCGCTGGCCTTTGTCCCAGGGAGGCAGCCAAGGTGGAAAGTCCCTGCACTGGCCCCAGCTTCCTGTGCCTCCTTGGCCTGGACAGCTCAGAAGTGCTGCCTGCTCTTCACCCGGGTCTGACTGCACCATCCAGAATCACACGGCCCCGCCTCCCCCTGCCCGGCTGGTCACTCCTCAGCTCCCAGACCTGCTCCTCAGTTTCTATGGCACTTACACACATGTGAAATTAACCTGTTCAATGACTTTTGTTTCCCCTGTTAGCACACGGGCTCCCCGAGAGCAGAGACCCTGCTCTGCTCACAACTATGGAAGGGTTAGTCACTCAGTTGTGTCCGGCTCTTTCCGACCCCATGGACTGTAGCCCAGCAGGCTCCTCTGTCCATGGAATTCTCCAGGCAAAAATACTGGAGTGGGTTGCCATGCCCTTCTCCAGGGGATCTTGCCAATCCAGGGATTGAACCCACGTCTCCTACATTTCAGATTCTGCACCATCTGAGCCTCCAGGGAAGCCTGTTCACCACTGCGTAAGAGCAGTAAGGCCGGGGCACTTCTTTAAGTGAACGTGTGGAGCGTATGGGGGTGACCGGATGGCATAACCAAGCCCTGCTGTTCACATCCCTCCACTGGACCCACCGCCGACCCTTTCCCGCGCTCCATAGGCAAGTGACAGCGACACAGGGCCCCAGCCCCGTGGTGTTCAGAGCAACTCTGGCCAACATCATCAAACAGTCACAGGCTCTGCCCTTCCCTCCGGGAAGAGTGGCTCATCCGAACGTGTGGATGTGTTTGCGTTTCTAAATCCCCCCTGAGTAGCTGTCTGGCATACGTCAGCTGTCTCTCGGGCCATCTGGCAGCAGACTCGGAGAGCTCGTCCTCTAAATAAACTGTCACATATGAGTCTTCCCAGCAGGTAATACCAGACACCTCAGGTGGAGGTGGAAACCCAGACTTTCCTGTGTTCACCGTGTCTAGACCTCAGTAAAAGGCCTCCTCATCATCCTAAACCCACAGCTCAGAAGGCAGAGGGTGTGTGGCCCCCCGTGCTCTGCACTGAGCTGACCTGGAGGGAATCAGAACAGGTAGGGCTTCCCGTGAGATGCATGATACAGAAAGAAGGGCTCCAAAGTTGAGTCTCCTAAAACCTCCAGCATAAACCTCTCTAACTGTTGTTGCTGTTGAGTCACTCAGTCGTGTCTGACTCTTTGCAACCCCTTGGACTGCAGCCCACCAGGCTGCTCTGACCATGGGATTCTCCAGGCAAGAATACCGGAGTGGGTTGCCATTCCCTTCTCCAGAGCATCTTCCCTACCCAGGGACTGAATCGGGTCTCCTGCCTCACAGGCAGACTCCTTACCATTTGAACCACCAGGGATAGCAAAACCTCCAGCATAAACCTCTCTAATCATTGCTTTAACTCTAACCAATGTGGTGGAAAGCTATTTGTAAATGATTCCTATGTTTCCCACCCTTTTTAAGAAGAGTGCATTGAACACTGTGCAGTATCTGACACCAAACATCCAACATCTTCGAGAACCAGGAAGATTCTAAAAAGGAGAAGCAGGCTGGGAGCACACATTCGCGGGGAGGAGGCTGCAGCAAAGCGGAGGCCGCAGGCCCCACCCGAGCTGGGGCAGCCACTACTCTCCGCAGGCCAAGCGCCGACGCGCAGGAACGAGGACCAGCGTTACCAAGCCCTCGACCTACCAGTCTCTTGACTTTTCACGAGAACCCAGAATTCTGGATTTTTATGCTTTTCAAAAGCTAGAAAATGCCACACGAACCAAATAGGACAAGTTAGAGGGGCAAGTTTGGTCTTTAAGCAACAAAACCCGAAGTGAAGTCGCTCAGTCATATCTGACTCTTTGCGACCCCATGGACTGCAGCCCACCAGGCTCCTCCCTCCATGGGAGTCTCCAGGCAGGAGTACTGCAATGGGCTGCCATTTCCTTCTCCAGGGGATCTTCCTGACCCAGGGATTGAACCCTGGTATCCAGCATCCCAGGCAGACACTTTAACCTCTGAGCCACCAGGGAAGTCAACAAAACCCAGATCCACCTCAATTCTTAATGAGAAGGATTGAAACCTCGATACTCGCAGCCTGAAAAAATAGGAAGCAAGCCATTTCCAGGCATAAGACAATTTACCGCCAGTCTACAATGTCTAGCACTCAATCAAAACTTACAGGACAGATTTTTTAATAGAAACATCCCAAATGGTGAATGGAAAAGCATAAGCTATGATCTCTCAGCACAATGGAATATTATTCAGAAGTTAAAAAGGAAAAAACTGATACATACGACAGGATGGATGCATCTCAAACACATTGTATTAAGTGAGAGAAGCTGGACTCAGAGGCTACAAGCCACGTGATTCCACCTACACGGCATCTGGAAAAGGCAAAACTATAGAAAAGACCCATTCAGTGGTTGTCATGGGTCAAAGAGAGGGGAGGATTGACTACACAGAGACATAAAGATATTTGGAGGAGCAATAGCATCTCACTGTATCTCAACTGCAGTGGTGTTGATACGACCACAGACATGTATCAGAATTAATAACAGTTTACACCTAAAGGGGTCCATTGTACGATATGTAAATCCTGCCTCAGTAACCTGGAAGGAAAAAGGAATGGTCAGGCCATGGGAGGAGCTCTGCAGGGAGCAGCTTAATCGTGGCACACACTGGGCAAGCACTATTACAGCCAAGTGCCAGTTACTGAATTAATTGTCTATCTTGTTTAATCCTCCTCAGAACCCAATGGGGTAGCTTCCATCAAAGTGTTACAGACAAAACTGGGCATCAAAGAGGGCAGGTGAGTGGCCCACGCTCACATTGCTGTGAGTGGGGCTGTTCCAGGCATGTCTGACTCCCCAGAGTGTGCTTGTGGTGGTGAATCAGTACCACGTTCTAGAGCTTGCAAGACGAGATCTATGAGCCCAGGAACAAGCTGGGGTTCCCTGTCGAGTCTCTGGCACCGAGCACAGTGCCTTGAGCCTACGAAGGGTCATAAACCAGACAGCCCCAAGTGACACCAGCACCTCGGAACCAACGACCAAGGGGACAGAGCCCAGCTCGGCCGCCTCCTAGCTGGAACTCTCAGTGACATACTTCCCTGACTTCCAACTTCCCTGTCCGTAAAATGCAGACAATACATATCAACAGGACCACTTGAGGACAAAACAAAATACACATGAAAAATGACTAGCGAGGACTCCCCCGATGGCTCAGTGGTGAAGAGTCCACCTGTCCATCAGGGGACACAGATTTGACCCCCGGTCTTGGAAGATCCCACATGTCTCAGAGCAACAAAGCCTGTGTACCACAGCCGCTGAGCCCACGCTCTCTGAGACCACGTGCCGCAACTGCTGAAGCTCCCAAGCTCTGGAGCCCAGACTCCACGACCACAGAAGCTACCGCAGTGAGAAGCCCACCCACTGCAATGAAGAGTAACCCCTGCTCCCCGCTTCTGGAGAAAGCCCAGTGCAGCCAAGATGGACAAAAACGTTTAAGCGACTAACCAACGTGTGGCGCATAGTAGATGGTCCCCTCAATAGAGTTCCCGTTGCCGCTGTTACATGTACCACGGCCCCAGCCTCTGTCCCCTCTAGATCCCTCACACCAAACACTCTGGATGCTTTTCTGGCTGGTGTTCATCACTCCCGGGGCCAGGCCTGAACTAGAAGTTTCCTCCACTTAGTATTCCCTCCCACCAGCCGTCACTACTTCCAACCGTTGGCTTCAAGACCAGCTCAAGCAAAACCTCCTCCCCTCGCTGTAATTCAACCCATAAATAAGGACGAGAAAGGGCAGGGGGCTCTCTGCTATCTTCACTGAGACCACCAGGCTCTCTCGCACACACTCGGAAACCCCCAGCAAAATCTTACACCGCAAGCAGAGACCGCACCACACACCCTCTTCCATCCCTGGCATTGCCAGCCTTGGGAGGTGGGCTGTGGACCTTTGCTGTCTGGAGTTGAGGAGATGCTCGCAGGAGATAACCCCACCCAGGGTCCCTGGCAGATCTGGAGTAAGAGAAAAGGACCTGGACTGAGTCCAGTCTGTGCCACCCTCAGCCCATCTGCTGAGCTCACTCTTGAGTGCTCTTCCCTCATGTGCAAACTGATACAGAGGCTTCCAGAATTCAGATGCTGGTAAGGGAAAGCAATGGCCCACAAAACTATCTGAACCCTTTCCTGACCTTCAGGTTCTCAGCCACCTGCCTGGCCCTCCACCCCCACCCCCACCAGCCCCCAGGCCCTACCCCAACCTGTCCATCCCTCTCCTTCCAGAGTTCCCATCCTGGACACCCATCATGTGACAACTGTATGTTCATTATGCTTATCTATTTACCACCTGACCCCAGAATATCAACTCTCAGAGGGCAGGGTTTTTCTGATTAATTCAGTACTATGTTCCCGGAGCCTGGAGGTGTCTGGCCCACAGCAGGTGCTTCAGACCCACTTGCTGAAGACTTGGCTGGTCCCCCAATTTCTCTATTTGGAGTCATTGAATGTTTATGCCAACCTAGCCTCCCAAGCTTTGTGCAGAAAAAAATCCCAGATGACTGAAGCCCAAGATCCTACAGGGGCTTCCCTGGTGGCTCAGAGGTTAAAGTGTCTGCCTGGAATGTGGGAGACCTGGGTTCGATCCCTGGGTCGGGAAGATCCCCTGGAGAAGGAAATGGCAACCCACTCCAGTATTCTTCTGGGAAATCCCAAGGACCGAGGAGCCTGGAAGGCTACACCATCCATGGGGTCGAAAAGAGTCAGACACCACTTAGTGACTAAACAAGGCCCTATATCAAAGACCTAGCTGGAGACGGAAAGGTTAACTTCTTCTCTGATGGATGGTTCACGTGGAAGACAGAGGCTCCTCCATGGCTGGGAGCTCATCTCGGTCTCGCCCCCATTTCCCCACAAAGAACTTGCATCTCCTCCCTCCCAGATCTCAGAGCTCTAACAGCCTCATCTCTGGAGGTCGGGGTGGGGGCACTCACGCGGGGAGCCGAATACTCTCAGCGGCATCCACCTCCACCAGGGTCCCCAAGCATCTGGAACTTTCCAGGACATCTGGAGGGGAGGCTCCTGGCCGGGAAGGAAGCTGTTCACATCAGTCATTCTCCTTGGGGGGCAGCTGCACTTCCTTGCTGGGGCCAGGCCAACTCTATGAGGCCTCCTGGGGTCCCAGCTGTGGCCCCTGGCCGACCTTTTCATGGGCCCTACAGACATGAGGGTTCCGGTGTGTCCCAAGTGGGTGCCGGGCTATGGGGGGAACCTGACAGCCCCTCCAGACTGGGCCTGTGAGCTCATTCCAGCAAGTTCTTCCTGTGAAAGAGTGACAGGTGCTGCGTGGAAACAGGAAGATGCCACGTGCGGGGCCGTGGGCCGTGGCAAGAGGCACAGAGGGGCTCCTTGAGATAAAGCGTGAGGACCCCTCTGCATGACCTGGCTCCCCAGAACAGCCCCCACCACAGCAACAGGTGCGGCAGAAGCTCTGGGGGGTGGGGGCCCAGGGGGCTGCTGCACCCAGCAAAGAAGGCCTGGGTCTTGCTAACACCTGAGGCGGGCACAGATGGGGGGGGCAGGTGGGGACAAAGAGGATGGAGGGGCCACGGGAGAGGGCGGGGGGCCCATCCCACACACACTCTCCCAGGGAAAAGCCACAAGGGCGCCCAGCTCCGATGGCCACAGGGCCGAAGTCAAGAGACCAGAGCAGGCCTGTCTCCAGTCTCCAGCCAGGACTGATGGGGCCCGAGCGTGAGCTCAAGATCTCCTAGTCACACTGCCAACAGCAGCGTGCACAGAAGAGCGACCCAGGTATCACCCGTAAAATCGACAGACGGCACGTCTGCAAAGGTGAATACTTCTGCCTTTCACAAGGCACTGTTCTATCAAAAGAGGAGAAGGAAAAGGGCACCCCACAGACTGGGAGGAAACGTTTGCAAATCACACATGTGCCAAAGGACTCATACTGCTGCACGGATAGAGAACTCGCGAAGCACAACCACCACCACCTCCAAAGCACCAGTGTCAAAGATGGACAAAGGAGTCTAGCAGACACCTCACCAAAAGAAGATGGAAAGAGAGACGGCAGAGAAGCACAAAGCAGAGATGCGGACATCACGGATCGCCAGGGAAAAGCAAATCTAAGTGCAGTGAGATCCCACCACACACTGACAAGAAGGGCTGGAATCGAGGAGAGGAGCACACCAAGGGCGGGTGAGTGGGGCGGAGCTGGACTCGCACTCATTTCCATGTGAAATAGCACCACCCTTGGGAGCTTTCTCAGAAACTCAGCCTGCCTCAGCCGTCCCATCCAAGCCTGAATTTTACCTGAGAGAAAGGAAGACATGGGTCCCCACGGAGACTCGCACAGGAAGGCTCAGGGCAGCAAAACGCTAGAAAAAAACCAAATTCCCGCCAACAGGCGAATGGGTCAACACAGTGCGGAATGTCCAAATAGCCAGATGAATGGCAGGCCCTATCCATGGATGGACGATGACAACATGGGAGAATCTCAGAGCAGCTCCAGGGAGTCAAAGGGGACCAACAAGAGACTGGTACTCTATGACTCCATGGAACCGTCAAGAAAGGCAAACTGACCGGCAGTGAAGGAGAAGAGGTGACCTGGGGAGCCGGCAGGGGCAACGTAAGAGGGCAAGAGGAGACCTCGGGGCTGACGGACACCTCGCCCGCGTGACGATGGTTTCACGGGTACACACGCGTCCAGACGCGCCACACTGTGCACTTTAAATACACATCAACTGCTATCAGTTAAACCTCAGTAAACCTTTTGTGAACCTGCTGAAGGCTGGCTGGCCCCTCTAGCTCATGCAGAGCATTCTACTCTGGACCGCGCTGAGCAGCATCACAGATGCACGAGGCAGTTCCAGTCACAGCTTTCTCTTTGTAGATAGGCCAAGCTATCCTGTTCAGTATCCATCTTTGCAACCTGAAATCTTCTCAGATCAGGGCAGCCAAACTCACAGGGAGGGTGGAGGCCCTGGAGGGGAGACCCCTCTCCTGACCCACCCCTCTGTCTGACTTGTGCCCCTGACCTGGGGTAAGCCTACAGGAGGATCCCTGGAGGGAGTGGGTCCCCAAGATCGCATCCTTGTGTTTCTGGAATGGTCACTGCTCAGGTCTCTATAGGTTTCTAGCCCCATGGTTCACAGGCCACTTTTAGAATGATGTCAATATGCAAAAGCCAATTTACAAAGTAGATCGAAGTTTCACTTTATCAGTATGCAAGTTTATCTAATAACCAGCTTTTAAAGCCAATCCATTTGTTTATTTTTGCTTTTATTTCCAGTATTCTGGGAGGTGGATCATAGAAAATCCTGCTGTGATTTATGTCGGAGAGTGTTTTGCCTATGTTCACCTCTAGGAGTTTTATGGTTTCTGGTCTTACGTTTAGATCTTTAATCCATTTTTGAGTTTATTTTTGTGTGTGGTGTTAGAAAGTGATCTAGTTTCATTATTTTACAAGTGGTTGACCAGTTTTACCATCACCATTTGTTAAAGAGATCGTCTTTACTCCATTGTATATTCTTGCCTCTTTTGTCAAAGATACGGTGTCCGTAGGTGTGTGGATTTATCTCTGGGCTTTCTATTTTGTTCCATTGATCTATATTTCTGTCTTTGTGCCAGTACCATACTGTCTTAATGACTGTGGCTTTGTAGTAGAACCTGAAGTCAGGCAAGTTGATTCTTCCAGTTCCATTCTTCTTTCTCAAGATTGCTTTGGCTATTCGAGGTTTTTTGTATTTCCATACAAATCTTGAAATTATTTGTTCTAGTTCTGTGAAAAATACCGCTGGTAGCTTAATAGGGATTGCATTGAATCTGTAGATTGCTTTGGGTAGTATACTCATTTTCACTATATTGGTTCTTCCGATCCATGAACATGGTATATTTCTCCATCTATTAGTGTCCTCTTTGATTTACTTGCTTGTATATTTTGGTTTATTCTTTCTACTGCCACTCCATTCTGAATTACACAGTTATTGGCTTGTCCATCGTATAAAGCTTATAGATCAATCTTATACTTTGATTTAAGATGAACCTCTTCTTTCCTTTAGGTGCATTCACATTTTATCTATAACCATTATGTTTGGTCTCAACTCTGTCATTTTTTTTTAAATGACTATCTATATTGTGATATATTTTAATCTATGAGAGTCATACTTATTACTCTTTCGCATGTAATTTTAAATATATATTAATATATGTGCACACATATGTATGATGTTTAAAGCATGATTTATTTTTTGATATTGCAGTTGTAGTGTATACTTAAACCTTTTATAAATGCCCTTAATCCCTTGACATTTAAATTTTATAGCCCAGTTTAGTTTAAATTACTCTGGGCTGTGTGTCCCTTAATTCTTTGGTTTTCCTTTATGTTTCACAGCCATATATTTTCTTCTTCTTTTCCCTTTCATCAAGCAATTGTAAAAGGCATGTCTTAAATTTATATCCTCTCCTCACTTCCCAGGAGATATGCATTTGAAGACTACTCTTCACATGATTCAAACTTCTCAGTCCCTACTTGGGACTACATGCTCAAGAGTGTATTTTCAGATTTGTAAACGACTTTGCCTTTGTGGTGTGGGTCTTACAGAAACCTTAGACCTTGCTGCTGTCTTCCTCCCCTCTTCCCTACAGTTATGATCATCTGCTTTTTCTGCTTGTGCTTGCCACAGAGCCTGGCATTAGGAGGGCTGAGGTGGGAGTGAGAAACATCTCTGGCTGGGATTTCATGTTCTTTCCTCTTTTTTATTTAGAGTTATTTTGAAGTTTAGCCATTCTCTGTCTCCAAGTTATGCTGTGTAGCTTTATCTTTGTAATTGTTTTCTATTGTTTTAATGATTCAAACTTCTCAGTCCCTACTTGGGACTACATGCTCAAGAGTGTATTTTCAGATTTGTAAACGACTTTGCCTTTGTGGTGTGGGTCTTACAGAAACCTTAGACCTTGCTGCTGTCTTCCTCCCCTCTTCCCTACAGTTATGATCATCTGCTTTTTCTGCTTGTGCTTGCCACAGAGCCTGGCATTAGGAGGGCTGAGGTGGGAGTGAGAAACATCTCTGGCTGGGATTTCATGTTCTTTCCTCTTTTTTATTTAGAGTTATTTTGAAGTTTAGCCATTCTCTGTCTCCAAGTTATGCTGTGTAGCTTTATCTTTGTAATTGTTTTCTATTGTTTTTGAGGAGCTATTTGGTAATAGGTTTACAAGCACCTGATTTTAGCCCCCACTCAGCCTCCAGAACTGAGAGAAGATACATTTATCCTATTTAAACTATCCATTCTATGTTATTTTATTATGGAGGCCTGATCAAATGACTCTAATGGGGACTGAGCCAGCCCTATTGCTTTCACTCACTGAAGTCTTAGCTAGTTAGCTTTTATAATCTCCCTGTAATAGAAATTGATTAAATTTAATATTAAATTTGATATTTAAATTAATATTAAAATTGATTAAATTTAAAAATTGATTTATTTATCAAAAACTGTTCTGTCTTCCTTTAGGCTAGATTTGAAGAACTTCTCAATCCTCCTTGAGCCTCTGTTGTTGTTATTGGGTTTTCCAGCAAATGGAATCTGTATTTAGTCCCATGTAGTTTGTGTCAGTATTGATTCTCAAAATATTTTATATTAGAACTATACCCAGTTATCTTCCTCAGCATGTAATCTTATAGCTTTCTTGATAATTATTTGAATTTTTCAGAACTTTCTGGACACATCATTGTTCTCCCAAAAACAATTTTAGCAATGAATTTCAGCAGCATTTGAGGAAAGAAAGTATTTAAGCATATTTAATATTTAAAAGTGGGGTTTCCATGCTGGCTCAGTAGTAAAGAATCTACCTAAAATGGGGGAAATCTGGGAGAATTCTCTTTAGGCTGAGCCCAATACAATGGTGGAGTGGTTTACCTCAGTTTAATTAAGAATCCGTTATTGATCACTAAACATGCACTAGGTACACTGACTTTTATTAACCTCAAAATAGACACTTTATTTTATAAATATCCAGTTAAGATATGTTCAGAAAAATAAGAGACCACAAAGCAAGCAGAGAGTTTCATCTAGCAATTAAGGAACAGATTCTTGGAGAAGAGGGGACATTAGGCATGTAGAAATGATTCACACGAGTAAAGAAGAAATAAAATGAACATCACAGGAAAAGAACAGCAAGAGCACTGGCAGAAAGACACAAAAACTGAGGCATGTCAGGGGCACCAAGAGATGCTCAAAGTTGCCTTAGCATGTACCGCAAATTGGGTGATGCCCATGTGATTAGCATGAGCCAAGCATGAGAAGCTTTGCATGTGATTTTCAAGGAACTTAGAGGCTATTCTCTAGGACAGGTAATGAGAGATATTTGAAGCATATTCTTTAAAAAAGAACTTTTGGTGGTGAGGTAGGAACAGTTTCAAATGTATTAATAACTCTGGTTAATAATTTACCGAAATGATTATGGATAGGGAGACATGAAGACTTACTTTGAGAGAATGTAGGAGCTTAAGGCACAATATTTAGTAATTGATTGGATGCAGTGTCAAGCAAAGAAAAGAGAAACAAGAATGATCTTCAGAATTTTAGGTAAGGGTATAGAAGAACCAGGACATGGCAAACTAACACAAGAGGCAAGAATAATTAGTTTTCTACTACTGAAGTACCACAAAATCATTGCTAAATGTAAATGAACTACATTATACTTCTGAAGCTTTGAAGCCCAACATCTGTCTCATGGGCCTAAAGTCAAATGTGAAAAAGGACTATAATACTTTTGGAGGCCCAAGGGAAGAATGGCATAGCTTTCCCTTTCTCACTTTTAAAAGACTCTGTGATTACACTGAATCCAACTGGCTAATTCAAGGTATTCTTCCTACACAAAGGTCAGCTGTTCAACAACCTTAATTCCTCTGTAACCTTAGCTCTCCTTTGTCATACAGCTCAGCATACCCATGGTTTCTAGGGGTTAGGACATGGATATCTTTGGGGGACATTATTCTTCCTCCCACAATCGACTCTCAGCCTCCAGCAATGCCCCTCAAATTCACATATGACATATTTTAACTACATTCCAGTTTTCCCCCCAAAATCTCTCATCACATTACAGCATTGATTCAAAGTACAAAGTTCCATCTAAATCCCATTAGCTCAGAAGTCCCAAATTTCTTCCCAAATACAATATCAGGACAGGTATGAGATAATGCTTATAAGACATTCTGGTTCAAAAGAAGTGAAATATGTAAAGGGAAAAAAAAGGAGTGTGAGGTGTCAAACAACTGCACAATCCAGAGAGACAAATTCCAGTAGGTTTCAAGACTTGGGAATAATTCTCTGTTTCTGGCTCCATGGCTCCAGACTCTTGAGGGTATGCCCTCAGGGCCCAAGATTCTGATTCTGGATCACCCTCTCTATTAATATTTCCTTAAATATAGCATATATTTGGCTTCCCAGGTGGCTCAGTGGTAAAGAATCTACCTGCCAATGCTGGACATAAAAGAGATATAGGTTTGATCCCTGGATCAGAAAGATCCCCTGGAGCAGGAAATAGCAATCTACTCTAGTATTCTTGCCTGGAGAATTTCAATAAACAGAGGAGCCAGGCGGGCTACAATCCATGGGGCTGCAAAGAGTTGGATGTGACTGAGCGACTTAGCACACACACACACATATCATATATTTATAGTTGAGTAATTGGATCAATCTCTTCCCTCTCTGTAAAATTCAGGATTCTGACAATCTTCCTTCAGTGTTCACTCTGCTTTTTTTAGTCTAAGCTGGCAGTGTCTGTTAATACAAAATTCTCAGGAACTTTGTGTCTCCTCTATATACGACGGAGCCCACTTCAATAGACAATAAGCTTGTCCACAGGTATTTCTTAGATCATCTTATCTCTATTTTGAGCTTCGACTGATATGACAGAGGTAGTCTATGAGTCACTCAGTCTCTTCAAATAGCCTTTTGTACTGTGGAATCCTGGGCTGTTCATCTTCCTGAGCGCTTAGCAAAAGGCAGTGCTATCTCTTTTAGACTACATTTTCCTGAAACAAATCTCCTAAATGTTGATGTCTTGAAAAATGGATGAGAATTTTCCAAATCATCATGCCCTGGTTCCCCTTTGTTTAATAATTCTTCCCCCAATTTATCTCTTCTCTCTTATATTTTACTAGTAACAGCAAGAAGAAACCAGGTTGAACTTTGTTGGGCAATCTGGTCAGCTAAATGTCCATTTTATAAGTTCTCCTTCCCGCATAACTGCAGGAAACAATTCTGCTAAGCCTCTGTCACTGTAGAGTGAGGCTCTTCTCTCCTTCAGATTTGACAGCACGTTCCTTATTTCCTTCTGAGCCCTCACTTCCAACTCCTTCAGGCTTCTGTCCATCTGTTCACAACTGTGCTATCCTCTATGATGACACAGATTTTCTCTAACTTCCTTCCCAATTCCTTCTTAGTACTAACAGGTTTGTAAATATCCATATTTCTACTAATATTCAAGACAATCTAAGCTTATTCTCTTAAGCTTCTCAACATTTTTCTATCCTCTGTGGTAGTGGTGGTTTAATTGCTAGGTTGTGTACAACACTTTGTGACCTCTAGGCTCCTCTGTCCATGAGATTTCCCAGGCAAGAATACTGAAGTGTGTTCCCATTTCCTTCTCCAGAGGATCTTCCTGATCCAGGGGTCAAACTCGTACCTCATGCTTGGCAGGCAGTTTCTTTACCACTGTGCCATTTGAGAAGCCTTTCTACCTTCTGGACATCACCCAGTTCTAAAGCATCTTTCACATTTTTAGGTAATTTTATACAGCAAAGGCCTACTTCTGGTTATCAGACTCTGTATAGTTTTCTAGGCGACATGATATAAACTCAGTGGCCATATCTGTAGGTCAGAAGTCCAACACAGGGAATGAATGCTGGGTTAAAACCAAGTTGTCAGCAAGGATTCTATTCTTTCTGAGGCATCTAGGGCAGTATCAGTTTCCTTGTCATTTTGAGCTAGAGAAGCTATGCACATTCCTTGCTCAAGATCCTCTTCAGATATCTTTAGTCACTAACTGGATCCTGACATTCTTATGTAATGCCATCTCTCGGACTCTTTGCTTCTGCTGCCTCTCCCATTTTTAAAAATGTCTGTGATTACAGTGAGTCCACTTGGGTAATTTAGGTGAATCTTCCTACTTGAGGGTTAGTTGATTAACAATTCAGAATCTAACTGCAATGTTAATTCTCCTTTGCCATGTAAGCTAACATATTCACATGTTCCAGAGATTAATATGTAGACATCTTGGGAGCTGGGAGCATTATTCTGCCTACCATAAATAGCTTGGGAGAAAGTTGATGAGTTCAGTTTAGGACAGATTGAGTAAGAGTTGCATGCAGACCTCCAAATGGCTAAGTCCAGGTGGCAGCTGAATAAACAAGTCTGAATATTTGGCAAGAAGACATGCATAATATATGGATTTTAATGTCTTTCATGCAGTGGTTTTCAGAGAGCTTATTTAAAATACAACTTTCAAGGTCCACTGCAAGACATTCATTTTGAAGAAGGTAAGGTCCAAGAATTTGTATTTAGCAGACATCCCAGGTGGTCCAATTGACGTAGTGCTTGCAATGCAAGAGCCCCAAGTTTGAGCCTTGGGTCAGGAAGATTCTTGCCTGCAGAATTTCATGGACAGAGGAGCCTGGCAGGCTACTGTCCAAGGGATCACAGAGATTCAGATATGACTGAGCGACTAACACTTTTCACTTCTTTTGGAAGATACTTAGTGAAATAGTTCGTTTCTCTTACTAGAGATTGGATATCTATAATAAAATAGTGAAGATGGTAACAAGGTGACCCTGATGAGAATGTTTACTGTACAGTCAGGACCTTGGCCTACCAAAAGGGAAAAAGTAATCAAGCACTTCAAATCTGTACAAGGGATCACAGAGATTCAGATATGACTGAGCGACTAACACTTTTCACTTCTTTTGGAAGATACTTAGTGAAATAGTTCGTTTCTCTTACTAGAGATTGGATATCTATAATAAAATAGTGAAGATGGTAACAAGGTGACCCTGATGAGAATGTTTACTGTACAGTCAGGACCTTGGCCTACCAAAAGGGAAAAAATAATCAAGCACTTCAAATCTGTATGACACAGATAACAAAATGTTAATAGATAAGAAACTACTGCTTTGTTTTAAAAAAAAATTGTCTGTCTGACATACAGCAACTGAGTTGAAGGGCTTCAGAGGACTTGTGGTATAGAGAAACAGGAAATTGGGAAAAAAATCTGGGCTGCTATATTCTTTTGTGATACTGAAAACTACAAGCCTTGTGACCCTGGGAAAGTCATTGTATCTCTCAGTAACATATTTCACATCAATGACATGTCTATTCTTGGCATATAGAGTTATAAGAATCAAATTACATATAGTATTTGGGAGATGCCTGTGAACAATAGTTGCTGTATGTATTTACAAAATAAAGATCTGGGGATACTATTTTAGAGTAAAAAGAATTGAAGGTAAGAACTCTGGAGATTTGGTGCCAAAACTTAGTAAGTTTAATAAACCCTGTTCATGTCAGACCCTGGATGTGTCTTCTTGCTCTGTGAATGTGTATTATTCACTTCTATTTTATCCCATTTCTTCTTTCCACTATTAATGCACAAAGGGTTTTAACAAATTGTGTTCTCAAATTTCATCAGGCAATAGATGGTTCTGATTCCCAACTCAGAAAAATCTCATTTTCATTGCATTTATAATATCTTCATTCAAAAGTCTTGCTTTTGTGTAAACAGGAAAAGCTTCTTGAGAACTATATCTACAAGTGGGAATATGGAATAAAGACGATAGCTAAAGGTTGTGAAACAAAATAAAACATTAATAGAGAGAGAGATACAAGCAAATATTGCTGTGTACAATAAGCTATTTTTTTTTCAAATGTGAAAACTCTAGCCAAAAGAAGGTATATAAACAAATGAACCGTGGTAAAGTAACAGACTTTGAAACAGTCCAATGTGCTGAAAACATTCTAAAGAAAATTTCGACTAGAGGTAATAATATTACAGCATGTGTATTAAAAGAAAAGGTCACTTTGAGACACATGTGGAGGGCAAGGAAAGGACAAAATTTGTTACAGTATAATTACCAACTGTTTCTTTGAAGGAGCAAATGTTGAATTTGGTCGTTGAGAGGATATAACCTCTGGTTCACCAGTGAACTGGACCCAGACCACCCGAGGCTCTTTACTCCCTCCTCATCCTTGGAATGTACATTCTGCCCATTGTTTCCACACTGAGAATCACTTCAAGGACATAGACTTAAGGGACTAAGGTGTGATTGCGATCAGCCGGGAAGAATATGGGGATGAATCCTGTGAAGGCCTCTGTATAAAGTTTAAGATTCCTGCAGGTGGGCATGAAGGTGTACTTTTCTCATAGCTGCCCAAGATAAGCTTCCTAAGTAAGTTGCCCTGATTATTATAACTGTCACCTTTTAATTTACAGTGGTCAGCTTCTTTTTTGGTCTTTCCTTGCTCTCTGTGTGCTGGGGCCATTTACTGAACTAAGAGAAATTTAAATTTTCCTTTATTAAAATAATATAATTCAATCTAAGTATTGTTTTGGAGAAGGAAATGGCAACCCACTCCAGTACTCTTGCCTGGAGAATCCCTTGGACAGAGGAGCCTCTTGGGCTACAGTCCATGGGGTCACAGAGTTGGACACAACTGAGCGACTGACACACACACACAGTATTCTTTGGTGTAAAAGTTCCCTAAATACTGATAATTTTATGATAAACAATGTTTGATTAATATATGTTTTTAAGTTTTGAATGGTGCCTAAAATTCAGAGAGCTATCAAACATTAATAGAAGCCCCCACCACGAGTACATGCTAAGTCACTTCAGTTGTGTCTGACTCTGTGACCCTATGGACTGCAGCCCACCAGGGTCCTCTGTCCATGGGATTATCCAGGCAAGAATACTGAGGTGGGCTACAATGCCCTCCTCCAGGGGATTGTCCCAACCCAGGGATCAAACCTGTGTCTCTTATGTCTCCTGAACTGATAGGAGGATTCTTTACCACAAGGGCCGCCTGGGAAACCCCAGAAGCCCCATAAAACAAAATAAATGGTTTTTACGGAAATCACTCACTAAAAAAAGTGCCTAATAAAAATCAGCAATTTATTGGTCACAATATTAATCAAAATTCACATAGTAGCAATATCAGTTCAGGTCAGTCACTCCATCATGTCCAACTCTTTGTGACCCCATGAATCGCAGCATACCAGGCCTCCCTGTCCATCGCCAACTCCCGGAGTTCACCCAGACTCATGTCCATCAAGTTGGTGAGGCCATCCAGCCATCTCATCCTCTGTCATCCCCTTCTCCTCCTGCCCCCAATCCCTCTCAATATCAGAGTCTTTTCAAATGACAGCTCTTCACATCAGGTGGCCAAAGTACTGGAGTTTCAGCCACAGCATCAGTCCTTCCAATAAACACCCAGGACTGATTTCCTCTAGGATGGACTGGTTGGATCTCCTTGCAGTCCAAGGGACTCACAAGAGTCTTCTCCAGCACCACAGTCCAAAAGCATCAATTCTTGGGTGCTCAGCTTTCTTCACAGCCAAAGACTCACATCCGTACATGACCACAGGAAAAACCATAGCTTTGACAAGATGGACCTTTGTTAGCAAAGTAATATCTCTGCATTTCAATATGCTATCTAGGTTGGTCATAACTTTCCTTCCAAGGAGTAAGTGTCTTTTAATTTCATGGCTGCAATCACCATCTGCAATGATTTTGGAGCCCCCCCAAAATAAAAACTGACACTGTTTCCACTGTTTCTCCATCTATTTCCCATGAAGTGATGGGTTAGCAATATTAGCCAATATTAATTTCTATGATATATGTTTCAACCATTTTAAGACAATCAACTTTAACACACTTTGAATCCCTTTCTTAATACATGTTAACCATGATTAAGGGGGAAAGACTGATTCATTTTTATCTCCTTTTTATTACTCTTTATATGCCATTGATAGTGAATTCCTGAAATTAATTTCAAACCATTTATTGCTTATTCACTTATTTTTAGTAATTTTTACTTTCAGAGATTCATTTTTGTTAGCTCACAGCTGAAGCCCAGCTTTTATCTATCTTTGTATACTTTCATAGCTGTTGTCACACAGTGGGTCTTAAAGATTTGTCTGTGTTCAATACAGGATACAGGACGCTTGGGGCTGGTGTACGGAATGATCTGAGGAGATAGTGTGGGATGGGGGGTGGGAGGGGGCTTTGCAATTGGGAGATCGTGTACACCTGTGGCTGATTCATGCCAATGTATGGCAAAACCAATACAGTATTGTAAAGTAGAATAAAGTATTTAAAAAAAAGATTTGTATTTAAGTAAAATTAATAAAGCAGAATTATTCTGATATAATTTTATGTCATTCACTACATTTTGAAAAGAAAATACT
>SJYC01052215.1:0-23838 GCA_006408675.1 Madoqua kirkii
AAATAGGGACTTCCCTGGCAGCTCAGATAGTAAAGAATCTGCCTGCAAGGCAGAGACCTGGGTTTGATCCCTGGAGAAGAAAATGGCAACCCACTCTAGTATTTGTGCCTGGAGAACCATATGAACAGAGGAGCCTTGTGGCTACCTTCTATGGGGTTGCAAAGAGTCAGACAGGACTGAATGACTAACACTTCATTTCATGAGGTCATATGACCTCATGAACAAGTGTAGAGGAAGCAAAATTTTCAGAGGACTGGAAAGGTAAGGAAAGGTAAGGAATTGAAGTCAAGGGTGAGAAGAATAGCAGAATTAAAAAAAAAAAATTCTCGTGTGAGATGGCCCCAGAAGAGTTTAGGATTTTTGTTAGGGTAGAATAGTAAGTGAAAGTGTTAATCTCTCAGCTGCATCCAACTCTTTGCAACTGCATGGTCTGTCCAGGGGATTCTCCAGGCAAGAGTCCTGGAGTGGGTTGCTATTTCCTTCTCAGGGGATCTTTCCAACCCAGGGATTAAACTCAGGTCTCTGGCACTGCAGGAACTCTTTACCATCTGATATATCAGGGAAGCCTAGGGCAGTAAGTGTGGGTGGCTAAATTAGAATGGGAATGCATGTTACTGAAGATAAGGAGATCAATAAGCTGGAATGTATAGCTTCCAGCTGTTGAATGTATTTTTCACAAAAGCATTACATTTGCCAACAGTGAGCGCTGAGCAGTGGGGAGGGACGGGGTTTGGGGTGCGGGAGGGGCTGGGGGACCACCTGATAGCTTCTAGTCAGAGTTTTCTTTAAATACAGACTTTCTGGAAAGTAAGCAGTTTTTGAAAAACAGAGAAACATCGAGCCTCCTGACACGAATCTCGCAGAGGTGGTGAAGTATTGATTCGCATGCAGCCATGCAGAGGGAGTTGAATGCTAGCCGCATCTGGCACATGTACACAGAGCTTCAGATAATTTAGATGATCCCTTTAATGCACTTTCCTTAGAGAAAGTGACACAGTGTGACATCCTGATGGGCTATTTACCTTTTATACTCCAGATGTTAGAACAGAAAATAATCTGTTCATTCAAAAGATTTGTTGGATGTCAGCTGCTTTGAGGGTTTATTCTTCCTCTCCTGGTCTATAAGAACTAAAATGTTTCAGACAGTGCAAACCATCAAATATGCTTTCAATGAACCTGAATTTTTGGAAAACTTTCATAATTCATGTTATATTTTATTTTCTTCAATGCTCTAAAAATTCCTCCCCCTCCCATATTTTTTTTTCCCGAATGTTATTTTTAAAACATCAGTGGCTTGGTGCTTATACATTTTACCCTTTGCTATATCCCTCTTCTCTCTCTCTCCAAATAAAACATATCCACAGATGTATAGTCATTTAGGATCAAAACCAAGACTTGACTTCCAGCCAAGACTCATACTTCCCTATAACTCTTCCACATCATCTCCAGCCCAAGCAGTTTAAACTGTTTCTTTATTTCCATCTTAGAATACATATACAAATAAACATTTGACCCAATACAGAACCCTGGTTTAAAAAGAAGGTGAAAAGTAATTTTAAAAGAACTCAAGGCTCTACTGTATTTTAGTAATATCATAAAGAGATATATAATACAAAGAACAATCTTTATATTCATCTTCTTTCATCCTTTATCTTCTTAAATCCCTCTAAGGAACTTCATAAGCACCCACCAACTACACATATCATTTCCCTGCTAGAAAAATCTCCCCCAGACCTAACCCAAATGCATCTGTCAGCCTGTATCCCTCTGTCCCTTCTGCCTTTCTAGTCCTTACACCCTCCTACAGTTGCACGGATGTGGCAACACTAACCAGCCGACCATCATCTGCTTTTGGTATCAGGATGATGTTGACCTCGTAGAATGATTTCAAAAGTGTTCTTTCCTCTGCAATTCTTTGGAATCATTTTAGGAGGATAGGTATTAACTCTTTCTCTGCCTGTTGATAGAATATGAAGTTCTATCAACTTCACCTATGAAGTTATCTGGTCCTGGACATTTGTTTGTTAGGGGTTTTAACTACTGATTCAATTTCAGTACTGGTAATTGGTCTCTTCACATTTTCTGTCTTCCTGGTTCAGTCTTGGGAGATTGTTCCTTTTTAAGAATTTTTCAGTTTCTTCTACATTGTCCATTTTATCGGTATGTAGTTCCTAATATAATCTTATGGTTCTTTGTAATTCTATGGCATTGAATGTAATTTCTTTTTCATTCGAATTTTATTGAGTTGGGCACTCTTCCCTACTTTTCTTGATGAGTCTGGCTAAACATTTCTTAATTTTGTTTATCTTTTCAAAGAACCTGCTTTTATACATGTGATTAAAAAAAATGTCTTTAACTAAAACATCTTAAAGTATCACCAACCAGAAGTGGACATTTAATAAACACCCTGCTATACAGTGATAGAAAATCACCTGAAGGTGGTCACTCTATGAGGTTTTAAAAACATTAACCTTGGTCAGATCAGATTAACATAGGTCTACAAAACTGAACTATATTGCTTTCATTTTTAACCGAATTGCCTCCATTGAATTAAGTGTTGAAGTGATGTCCCAAGTTTTTTATGAAAGAACACTATAGGAATCATATGAAATCTATTTTGTTAAAATAAAAACATATCATTGAAGAATATTATCACTCAGCAGCTCATATATAACATCCAAGGAAAGGCATTATATCTCAATTCAGTACTGGGGAAAGTTTTTCTCCTTCAGAGACAAACTTCTCTTTTAATTAAGGTGAGAAAATGATAGTATCTTCATTTTAACATGACTACTAGGAAACTAAAACTAAGACAGTAATTACTATCCAGTTTCTTCTGGAGTGAATACTTACATTTATCTTTATCTTAGCCTTGATTTTCTATATATTTATAACTTTCCTGTATTAGTGTTTTATACCTAATTTCATTTACTTTTTTATGCTGTATATTTATGTGGTAGTCTCTTATGTTTTATAAAACAATGTAGATGTTATATAATTCATGAAACATTTAAGCCTTGTCTAGGCACAAAACTATTTTTGTTAGAATTGTTCACTTTAGTCAGCAAACCTATGTATGAACAAATGCAAATTTCATATACTTTTCATATACTTCACATTGAATTACACTTTGTTTTTGCTTTGGTGTAAGGTACAAAATTAACAGCATAAAATAGCAGTATCTTATCTAAGGCCACTGAGGAATATTTAATTTTTAATCTCCATTTCCTATACCTGAGAATATAGAAGTACAGACAGAAAACATTAGAAAGTTCATCCTCATCTTGGGTCTTTAGAGTATAGCCAAATTCATATATTTTTTGTAGAAATAAGTAAACTTCTGATATTCATAAAAGACACTTTAAAAATTCACACTTATTTAGAAGTCATTATAACTTACTCTGTTATGTTTTGTGAATAAGATAAAAGATACTATCTAGTAGGCAAGGTACACAATTACATTAACAATAGAGGCATGCATAGGGTTCTATGAAAGAGCCATCCAGGAGAACATTACAAGGAGTCAAACTACCACTCCAAAGTGAAGGGCAGAGAAGAAAACTTCCTGCAAAGACATGTGTGTAAATTCTGTGGTGTAAGGTGTCATGGGTCATGGGTCATGGGGCACTGTGGGAAGTTGGATATGGTTAGAAGAATCGATCTGGTTTGAGGAATGTGTGCAAGATGGGTACCAGTTGGTAGAAGAGCCCAGAAAATAACTCTAATCTTATTTGTATATCTAAGACAAAGGTCTGAGTTTCTATCAAAGACAGGGGAATAAAGACATATTTTCCTTCAAGGGAGTACCAAACACCCTCTTCCAACAACACAAGAGAAGACTCTACACATGGACATCACCAGATGGTCAACACCAAAAAAAACCTATATTCTTTGAAGCCAAAGATGGAGAAGCTCTATTCAATTAGCAAAAACAAGACTGGGAGCAGACTGTGGCTCAGATCATGAGCTCCTTATTGCCAAATTCAGACTTAAATTGAAGAAAGTAGGGAAAACCACTAGAACATTCAGGTATGACCTAAATCAAATCCCTTATGATTATAATATGGAAGTGACAAATAGATTCAAGGGATTAGATCTGAGAGAGTGCCTAAAGAACTATGGACAGAGGTTCATGACATTGTACCAAAGGCAGAGATAAGACCATCCACAAGAAAATGAAATGCAAAAAGGAGAAATGGTTGTCTGACTGACAAGGCCTTATCTATACCTGAGAAAAGAAGAGGAGCAAAAGGCAAAGGAGAAAAGGAAAGATATACCCATTTGAAGGCAGAGTTCCAAAGAATAGCAAGGACAGATAAGAAAGCCTTCCTCAGTGATCAATGCAAAGAAATAGAGGAAAGTAATAGAATGGGAAAGACTACATACAGATCTCTTCAAGAAAATTAGAGATACCAAGGGAACGTTTCATGTAATAGACACAATAAAGCAGAAATGGTCTGGACCTAACAGAAGCAGAAGATATTAAGAAGCGGTGGCAAGAATACACGGAAGAACTGTACAAAAAAGATCTTCATGACCCAGATAGGCATGATGGTGTGATCACTCACCTAGAGCCAGACATCCTGGAATATGAAGTCAAGTGGGCCTTAGAAAGCATCACTATGAACAAAGTTAGTGGAGGTGATGAATTTCCGGTTAAGCTATTTCAAATTCTAAATGGTGATTCTGTGAAAGTGCCACTTTCAATATGCCAGAAAATTTGGAAAACTCAGCAGTGGCCACAGGACTGGAAAAAGTCAGTTTTCATTCTAATCCCAAAGAAGGGCAATGCCAAAGAATGCTCAAACTACCACACAACTACACTCATCTCACAGGCTCGTAAAGTAATGCTCAAAATTCTCCAAGCCAGGCTTCAACAGTACATGTGATGTGTAGAGGTTATGCAGATGACACCACCCTTGTGGCAGAAAGTGAAGAACTAAAGAGCTTTTTGATGAAAGTGAAAGAGGAAAGTAATGTTGGCTTAAAACTCTACATTCCGAAAACTAAGATCATTCATCAAACCAAGGATTTTGGGTTAGTTGAATCTGCAGAAGCACAGATAAGGAAGGGAAAAGGCTGACTATAAGGAACTTGAGCATCCATGGGTCCCTTGAGCATCCATGGGTCCTGGAATCTGTGGGTGTCATGGACCAATCCTCTGTGGATGCAGAAGGATGACTGTACTTTGTGAGGGAAAAGAGATACTGAACCTGAATAAGAGTGGCACCAAGAACATTAATGATGATGATAATCAAAGTCCCAAACACTGCAAGGGCAGTGGGCATGAGATGAAAGAAAAAGAATCATCATAATTTGAGTAAAATGATCGAGAAAGAATAATAAGGATTGGATATTGGTGATTCACTGAGATAAGAAATTTAAAATGGGCAAAGCTTTGGAGGATTAAAGGATTTCACTTGGAGGTTCTTTGAGTTTGCGGGAAGTGAAGGGAAGTTAAAGTTGCTCAGTCATGTCCAACTCTTTGCAATCCCATGGACTCCATGGAATTCCCCAGGCCAGAAAACTGGAGGGGGTAGCCTTTCCCTCCTCCAGGGGATCTTCCCAACCTAGGGGTTGAAGCCAGATTTCCTGCATTTCAGGAGGATTCTTTACCAGTTGAGCCACAGGGGAAGCCCAAGAATACTGGAGCAGGCAGCCTGTCCCTTCTCAAGTGGATCTTCTCAACCCAGGAATTGAACTGGCATATCCTGTGTTGCAGGAATTTGAGGGATGAGTACTATATTAAATTTAAGGTTTTAGCAGCCAATTATGTACACAGTCTAAAATTGAGCAAAGAGCTAGGGGAAAAGTCTTCAATGTCATTAGTTTCACTGGGAGTTGTCATGGATAAGAATGAGATTATCCAGTCAGCATGTAGAGAGGAGAAAACAGAATTGAGAGCAGAATCCTATGGAGTAGTAGGGTGAGGGCAGAAACAAACAGAAGAGCCTGATAAATATCAACGAATAAAACAGTGTGTAAAACACTGACCAGCATAAACTGGTTTTGCTTCCATAAAATAGGTTGTTGAATAATCAAACCTGGAGCTATTTTACAGAGACAGCATAGCTGCATGTGCCAGATGGGAACTCAGGTCTCAGGGACCCTCTGAATGAAGAATCTTGAGTCTACAGAAGTCAAAGAATAGAAGCGTTGCCTCTGGAGACCTTTAGGAAGTGAGAAATCCTTCCATAAGGAAAACCTGGCTTCCAGCAGCATGAGTAGCTTACATGGATGGACTCAAGACTAGCTAATAGGTTTCCAAGTTTGAAATTCCCCTATACTCTTCAATTTCACCCCAAACCCTGGGTTGCTGCTGCTGCTAAGTTGCTTCAGTCGTGTCTGACTCTGTGCTACCCCGTAGACGGCAGCCCATCAGGCTCCACTGTCCCTGGGATTCTCCAGGCAAGAACACTGGAGTGGGTTGCCATTTCCTTCTCCAATGCAAGAAAGTGAAAAGTGAAAGTGAAGTTGCTCAGTCGTGTCCAACTCTTAGCGGCCCCGTGGACTGCAGCCCACCAGGATCCTCTGTCCATGGGATTTTCCAGGCAAGAGTACTGGAGTGGGGTGCCATTGCCTTCTCCAACCCTGGGTTAGAAGGACATATATGAAAACAGTGCCTCCTGTCCT
This sequence comes from Madoqua kirkii, assembly GCA_006408675.1. Lineage (NCBI taxonomy): Eukaryota > Metazoa > Chordata > Mammalia > Artiodactyla > Bovidae > Madoqua > Madoqua kirkii. Next base: position 6,634 of record SJYC01052215.1, read on the forward strand.
GTCTCCTTGCCAGTTGATCTCACTAAAGTCTCCTTTTGCAAAAGCTAGTGCTGCAGTTCAGGTTCTATGTATCAGACAGCCAGCCTTTGCCCAGTAACACAGAGAAGTAGGAAGAAAGTTAGGGAAAAACTAAGAGTTAAAAAAGGTTGTTTGTTTGAGTTTTGATTTATACTATCAAATTCTGCAAGCAAATCAGCTTAATTTAAAATGGATTAAAAAACCCAATGGTCATTGGTGGCTTATTAAACACAATGATAGAGGATTCACAGAAGTGGAAAGATCGAAGCAGATGAGTATAATATGAAATGGATACAGCAAAGACTAACCACCTTTTCAAGGTAATTCTTTATAACAAAGAAATGGCACATGATCTAAAGGTAATGCAGGGCTGACGGTGTCAAGTGTCGGAAAATTTTCAGTTTGTTACTATGTTAGAGAAAGAAGCATATGACAAGATCATTTAGGTATAGAGGAGAATGGGAAATTTTTGAGGACCATTTAAAGGTTTTGATTGATATCTTTGAAGAATAGATAAGAGGAACTTTCTGATGTGGTAGAAAGGAAGGCAGGCAAGGAATGTTGGAATGCTCTATATTTGGGGTTATTTGTGGGGATGTGAAAACAATTGCTATTAGAAAGAAGTTAAAGGCAAGAGACTTAGTTAAATGTGATACACTGAGGTGCCTATGCTTGAAAAGAACTAAGGTGGAAAACAGTAAGGGTAGTTGCTTAAGGAAACCAATTAGCTAGTCTTGAGTCTTTCCATATAGCTACTCATGCTGTAGGAAGCCAGCTTTTCCTTATGGAAGGACTTCTCACTTCATAAAGGCCTCCAGCGGCAACATTCTAGTCTGTGACTTCTGTCAAAGTATTAGTAAGTGTAGGTTACCAGAGAGGGCTTATGAGTCAAGATACTAGAGTTTTGAATATAGATTAAGATTTAGGAGGCAGTGATGTTGAATTAAGCATGATAAATGCTGGGATGAATCATCTCTGTGGGCAACTTAAGTCACCAGATATAGTAGATGTATGCACAAATACTGCAAGCCACATTCCAAGCTACTGAACTTATACTAAAAAATGGCAATGAGCAAACATGAGACTCAGGTACAGAGATGGTGAAGGAAGAGTGGGAGAAGTGAAAGGGATGAAGAGGTGCAAACTTTCAGTTAGCAAATGAATAAGTCACAGGGATGTGATGTGCAGCACATGGAATATAATCCAAACACCATACTGATTTCATTTGGCAACAGATGGCAACTAGACTTCTAGTTACCATCATTTCACAATATAGACAATATATACAAGTATTGAATCATTTCACAATATATACAAGTATTGAATCACTATGCTGTGCACCAGAAATTAGTATACTACTGTAAGTCAACTATATACTTCAATTTAAAAAAAAAAAAAAAAAAAGAAATGCCAGCCAGTAAGTACTAAAAGACTTTGGAAGAGAGAGCAATAGGCTGTGAGTGGGAATGGAGAAACCATAGCTTGGAAGACCCAGTGATCTGTGACAGGTATTTGTGTATCTATAAAGATTGTGAACCTGATGACCATCTTTGATGAATATTGAAGAGTGATTATGAGGCCAAATTAAGAAGAGCTTGATGATGGTATATCTTCATGGAGTTATCCCGAATGCAAGGAAACTAAATTAGTATGGATTAATGAAATGGAAGGATGAAAAAAAAAAAAAAAACTAGAATGAGAAAAACTGTGGTAAATTGAAGCTAGAGGATAATTTTCCTGGGTATTACAAATGGGCACTCTCAAAGGTGAGAGGCAGCTTTCTGTTTGGGTAGGAAGATACACGATATAAAGGAACATATATAAAATATAAAGGAATGAAAATAGAGGTATCCCCCGCTTTTTAAAAGTTTGCTTTATGCCACTTTGCTTTCACAAAAGACCTACATAATACCTGCTTTCACTAACAAAAAGAAATCAGAAGAGGAAATTTGCTTTTATGAAAAAGGCAAAAAATGAAAACAGCATTATTAGTTTCGCATTGTGTGTGTTTTAGTTGCTCAGTAATGTCTGACTCTGCACCGCGTGGATTGTAGCCCGCCAGGCTCCTCTGTCCATGGGGTTCTTTGGCGAGAATACTGGAGTGGGTTGCCATGTCCTCCTCCAGGGTATCGCTCCAACCCCGGGATCAAACCTGGTCTCCCGCCAAACAGGCACATTCTTTATCATAGATGTTAAAGAGGCAGCAGACACTTCAGCCAGAGAAGGCAGTGGCAACCCGCTCTAGTACTCTTGCCTGCACAAATTCCACGAACGGAGGCGCCTGGTAGGCTGCAGTCCATGGGGTCGTTAGGAGTCGGACAGGAATGAGCGACTTCACTTTCACTTTTTACTTTCATGGATTGGAGAAGGAAATGGCAACTCACTCCAGTGTTCTTGCCTGGAGAATCCCGGAGTCGGGGAGCCTGGCGGGCTGCCGGCTCTGGGGTCGCACAGGCTCAGACAAGACTGAAGCGACTTACCAGCAGCATCAGCAGCAGCAGCAGATACTTAACCAGTGAGTGGTGCCACCAAGCGCCTTCCCCGGGAATTACACTCTGCCTCAAGCCCCCTACAGCTCTGAAAACTGTCTGTGAGCATCTGTGTTTTATCTTGGTTTATTTTGATTTTCCTTACAGGCCTATTATGAGAGCTAATCAATGTGAGCATATTCATACTTTCCCCACGTTCATGTCTTCTGTGTTTTGCTTTTATTTTTCGAGTACCTGCTACAGCTTGTCCTTGGAACACACGTTCCCCATCATGCCTGTCAATTTTCATACTCTGCAAAGATCTCAAATCTCCCCTATGCTTCTAAATAGATATTATTTCTCAATCTTGCCTTTTTTCCCTATATCTACCCGCACCCAAGTCTACAGTGCATCCCTGCCACCTTTCTTTTCCTTCACCCTCTGCTTTCTTGCTCTCATGTCTTCAGAGTTCAACCCCCTGAAAGCCTTCCACTGTTGCTGTCTCCTCTGTCTATATCAATCTGGCCTTTGTTTCCACTGTTCACACAATTTCTCTCCTCAAGGTCTCCACTTGTGATGTTCTCACCTTGAGCTGAACACTCACCAGCTGTTCACACAATATGTGGTGAATTGAATTAGCCTGGATGAGATGAGGAAACAAAGAAATGGAGCAACTGGAGAAAGCTGGGGTTGGAAAGCATTTCTGGCAATTGCGATCTTTGTAGTCTTATATAAAAGGGTGTTGAGTTTTATTATATTTTTGGGAGTGGAGGTTAATTTTTTTTAAAAATTTTGAATATGTCTGCAGAGCAGCATTCTTTTTTTGTTAGAGGCTCTAGAGAGTCTGGTGGAAATTCTGACCTCACCTCAGCACAGTGACCTCTTTCCAGTATCAATGCAGGGATTGGAACATGTTACAAGAATTTTTCAGAGATACTTTGCTCTATAATACAGTACAACTTGGCTAGCTATAATGACAATGTCCTAAATAAAGGGCAAATGCCTGCAGTAATTCTCCAGAAGCTTCTTTGATTTGTTCAGTGTTTACTAAGCAAAACATAGCAATATATAGCACAGTAGTAGACCTTGCAGTATACAATATACTAGTATACTTAAATAAAACTAGTAGAAAATAAAGAAAACGTGTATTTAATAGTCTTTTGACATTAAAATTCAATTGATAAAGAAAAGACAGAAAAGCATTAAATACCTGAGCACTTCAGATTCATTGAGCAACTTTTGATTAGAACTAGAACAAAAACCTAAAGATAAAAACACAAATAAGATATCCTTACTCCAATATGCTCAGGGCCCAATAATAGAGGCTGCTGCTGCTAAGCCACTTCAGTCATGTGTTACCTCAGAGACGGCAGCCCACCAGGCTCCCCCGTCCCTGGAATTCTCCAGGCAAGAACACTGGAGTGGGTTGCCATTTCTTTCTCCAGTGCATGAAAGTGAAAGGTGAAAGTGAAGTTGCTCAGTTGTGTCCGACTCTTTGCGACTCCATAGACTGCAGCCTACCAGGCTCCTCCGTCCATAGGATTTTCCAGGCGAGAGTACTGGAGTGTAGTGCCATTGCCTTCTCCCAATAATAGAGGAGTCATAAGTTAAACAAGTAGTTATGATATATTGTTATAAACAGTATAATGAAAAGAGTTCTCCTGACTTTATTGCAAATGAGTTTACAATTGATCACTGCAAATTATCTGAACCAAAACAGTATGGAGAGGTCTCAAGATTTAAAAAAAAAATCAACACATCTGTAACTTTAACATCTGCCTTTAACATCAAAATCAAGGAAGCTTCACTGAGGAAAATCATCACCCTGCAGCAGGAAATCATATCTAAGTCAGGTAGAGTGAATAGGTACAAATAAGAACGAGAGAAAAGGCATTGACTCTATGTTAGAACAGAGAGTGAAAACACAGATGCACCCACATTCGTTCAGTAAAGCTAAGCTTGGTTAATGCTGTGAAAACTGGAGATTGGATTGTGTACTTAGTCACTCAATTATGTCCAGCTCTTTGTAGCCCCATGAACTGTAGACCGCCAGACTTCTCTGTCCGTGGGATTTCTCAGGCAAGAATACTGGAATGGGTTGCTGTTTCCTACTCCAGGGGATATTCCTGACCCAGGGACTGAACCCAAGTCTGCATTTCCTGTATTGGAAGGTGGGTCTCTTACCACTAGCACCATCTGGGCAGCCTGAAGAGCGGATTAAGGATCAATACTGAAAATAGTACAAAAATTTTGCAGAAAGATGAGCTAGCTTTGTAATGACAATAATTTAGTGCTGCACAAGTATAAGAATAGACAAATCAGTAAATTTTTTACATGACATACTTTGGGATTTCAGGTCAGTGGGATAAGAAAAGTTTATCAGTATACACATACACATGGGCACAAATATATCCTTTTTAAATTGAAGTACAGTTGCTGTAAAATATTATATAAATTCCAGGTGTACAGTATAGTGATTCACAATTTTTAAAAGTTGTACTCCGTTTGTAGTTATATAAAATACTGACTATAATCCTGTGATGTACAATATAGCCTCATAGCTTACAACTAATAGTCTATACCTCTTAATCTTTTACTCCTGTATTGCCCCTTTCTTCTTCCCTCTCCCAGTTGGTAACCACTACTTTCTCTGCTTGGAGAAGGAAATGGCAACCCACTCCAGTATTCCTGCCTGGAGAATCCCATGGATAGAGGAGTCTGGCGGGCTCTAGTCCATGGGGTCGCAAGAGTCAGACACAACTTAGCAACATCACCACCACTTTCTCCTCTATATCTGAGTTTCCTTTTTTGCTATATTCACTAGTTTTGTTGTATTTTTTCAATTCTACATATAAGTGATATCATACAATATTTATCTTTCTATCTGATTTATTTCACTTAACATAATTTTTTTTCAGTAGTTATATATGGATATGAGAACTGGACAATAAAGAAGGCTGAGCACTGAAGAGTTGATGCTTTAGAATTATGGCACTAGAGAAGATTTTTGAGAATCCCTTGGACTGCAAGATCAAACTAATCAATACTAAAGGAAATTAACCCTGAATATTCATTGCAAGGACTGATGCTGAAGCTGAAGCTACCATACTTTGGCCTGATAGGAAGAGCCAACTCATTGGAAAAGACTCTGATGCTGGAAAAGACTGAAGGCAAAAGTATAAGGGGCAACAAAGGATAAGGTGGGTAGATAGCATCCCCAACTCAATGGACATGAATTTATCTCCAGGAGATAGCAAAGGACAGGGAATCATAGAGTCAGACACAACCTAGCGACTGAGCAGTGTCCTCCAAATCTAAATCCTTCCAAATCAAAACATGTTTGACCATTTTGCTGAAAATGGAAACATTTTATTATTTTTTATAGCTGAGTAGTATTCCATTATGTATGTGTATGTGTGGAAGTCAGGAAGCATGATTCTTCCAGCTCTGTTCTTCTTTGTCAAGATTGTTTTATTTATTTGGAATCTTTTGTGTTCCCATAAAATTTTTAATTTTTTTTTGTTTTATTCCTGTGAAAAATGCCATTGGTATTTTGATAGGGATAGCATTGAATCTGTACATGCATATAGTATGGTCATTTTAATAATATTAATTCTTCCAATCCAAGAACACAGTATATCTTTCTATCTGTTTATGTCATCTTCAATTTCTTTCATTTAATAAGTCTTATAATTGTCATATAATTTTTCAACAGTTTTTACAGGTTGTTTTTTGTTTTTTACAGGTTTTTACAATTTTTACAGTTTTTATATCTCCTGGAGAAGGTGATGGCACCCCACTCCAGTACTCTTCCCTGGAAAATCCCATGGAAAATCCCTGGAAAATCCCAGAGGAGCCTGGCAGGCTACAGTGCATGAGGTCGCTAAGAGTTGGACACGACTGAGCGACTTCACTTTCACTTTCATGCATTGGAGAAGGAAATGGCAACCCATTTCAATGTTCTTGCCTAAAGAATCCCAAGGACGGTGGAGCCTGGTGGGCTGCTCTCTGTGGGGTTGCACAACTGAAATGACTTAGCAGCAGCAGCAGGTAGGTTTATTCTTTGGCATTTTATTCTTATTGATGTGATGGTAAATGGGATTATTTCCTTAATTTATATTTCTGAAGGTTTGTTATGAGTGTATGGAAATAAAATGGATTTCTGTATATTACTTTGGTATCCTGTAAATTTACCACATTTATTTATGAACTCTAATAGATTCCTAGTAGCATCTTTAGGATTTTCTATGTACAGTATCATGCCACCTACAAACAGTGACAGTTTCATTATTCCTTTCCAATTTGTATCCCTTTTATTTCTTTTTCTTCTCTTCTATGGCAAGGAATTCTAAAACTATGTTTATAAAAGTGGCAAGAATATGCATTCTTGTCTTGTTCCTGGTCTTAGAGGAAATGCTTTTAGTTTTTCACCATTGAGGATAATGTTTTCTGTAGGTTTGTCAAATATGGTCTTTATTATGTTGAGATAAATTTCCGCTGACCTGCCTCTTGAGAAATCTATATGCAGGTCAGAAAGCAACAGTTACAGCATTGGAGAAGGAAATGGCAACCCATTTCAATGTTCTTGCCTAAAGAATCCCAAGGACGGTGGAGCCTGGTGGGCTGCTCTCTGTGGGGTTGCACAACTGAAATGACTTAGCAGCAGCAGCAGGTAGGTTTATTCTTTGGCATTTTATTCTTATTGATGTGATGGTAAATGGGATTATTTCCTTAATTTATATTTCTGAAGGTTTGTTATGAGTGTATGGAAATAAAATGGATTTCTGTATATTACTTTGGTATCCTGTAAATTTACCACATTTATTTATGAACTCTAATAGATTCCTAGTAGCATCTTTAGGATTTTCTACGTACAGTATCATGCCACCTACAAACAGTGACAGTTTCATTATTCCTTTCCAATTTGTATCCCTTTTATTTCTTTTTCTTCTCTTCTATGGCAAGGAATTCTAAAACTATGTTTATAAAAGTGGCAAGAATATGCATTCTTGTCTTGTTCCTGGTCTTAGAGGAAATGCTTTTAGTTTTTCACCATTGAGGATAATGTTTTCTGTAGGTTTGTCAAATATGGTCTTTATTATGTTGAGATAAATTTCCGCTGACCTGCCTCTTGAGAAATCTATATGCAGGTCAGAAAGCAACAGTTACAACTGGACATGGAACAACAGACTGTTTCCAAATAGGAAAAAAAGTATGTCAAGGCTGTATACTGTCACCCTGCTTATTTAACTTATATGCAGAGTACATCATGAGAAACACCGGGCTGGAAGAAGCACAAGTTTCAACCAAGATTACCGGGAGAAATATCAATCACCTCAGATATGCAGATGACACCACCCTTATGGCAGAAAGTGAAGAGGAACCAAAGAGCCTCTTGAGGAAGGTGAAAGAAAGAAGAGAGTGAAAAAGCTGGCTTAAAGCTCAACATTCAGAAAACTAAGATCATGGCACCCGGTCCCATCACTTCACAGCAAGTAAATGGGGAAACAATGGAAACAGTGACAGACTTTATTTTGGGGAGCTCCAAAATCACTGCAGATTGTGACTGCAGCCATGAAATTAAAAGACACTTACTCCTTGGAAGAAAAGCTATGACCAACCTAGACAGCATATTAAAAGCAGAGATATTATTTTGCCAACAAAATTCCATCTAGTCAAAGCTATGGTTTTTCCAGTAGCCATGTACAGATGTGAGAGCTGGACCATAAAAAAAGCTGAACGTCAAAGAATTAGTGCTTTTGAACTGTGGTGTTATAGAAGACTCTTGAGAGTCTGTTGGACTGCAAGGAGATTCAACCAGTGAATCCTAAAGGAGATCAGTCCTGAATATTCATTGGAAGGACTGATACTGAAGCTTGGCCACCTGAGGCTAAGAACTGACTCATTTGAAAATACCTGATGCTGGAAAAGATTGAAAGCAGGAGGAGAAGGGGACAGCAAAGGATGAGATGACTGGATGGCATCATCAACTCAATGGGCATGAGTTTGAGTAAGCTCCAGGAGTTGGTGATGGACAGGGAAATCTGGTGTGCTGCAGTCCATGGGGCTGCAAAGAGTCAGACACTACTAAATGACTGAACTGAACTAAATATTCATTTTAACACACTTTGCTTATACATTTACCTACTCAAGCACATGTTGATTGTGTCCAAGTTTTATCAGTTATGAATTGTCTGGATTAGATAACACCACCAATGCAATGGACATGAATTTTAGCAAACTTCAGGAGATAGTAGGGACAGAGGAGCCTGGCATGCTGTAGTCCATGAGTTGCAAAGAGTCAGACAAGACTTCGTGACTGAACAACAATGAACAGTCTTTTTTAAAACATTAAAAAATATTCTGAGTTATTTTTATTCAAATAGGTGGACTCAACATGAGACGTATCTGGAAAATACTAATACAAATATGTACAGAGATCTGTTTTTAGCACAAATATTGAAAGTAAGAAATGAAAGAGAACTCAAATTATACATAATTACAGATCCCACAGATACAAAGAATGGTTAAGAAAATATAAATAACAATAACAACAATGTATTTTGAAATAGAACATAACTAACTCAAATGAAACAAATATGAGAAAGAGAAAGTTTTATAGTCTGATATGTGTTAACAAAATCAAATCCACACTGAAAAATCCTATTAACAAAATTCCTAGTCCATATGTCTTCTCAAGGATTATACTGAATATTTAAGGATTATGCCACAGTAAATTTATACAAATACTGTATAAAGAATTACCAGAAAAGGAAGAGAATAATTCTTACCTTGGCCTGAGGCTAACATAGCCTCTGTGTGGAAAACCTGTTAAGATGCTGCATGAAAGGGAAGTAACAATGGGTCTTCATCATAAACGTAGATGCTAAAACCCTGGACAGAATAATAGAAAAGTGACTCCTGTGGCATATCAAAATTATACGCAGTGGAGGTGACATTAGTAGATATGATGGAATAAAAACTTGAGTGCAGCTTCCCTCATCAAAGCAATGAGAGCATAGCAAGAGTTGCCAAATCAAAATTCCAAACCCTTGGGAAAGAACCAAAGGCTTGTAAGACCTGAGGATTCTTAGAGCAGTGAAACTATATGGTTCTAATAATGATGGCACATGTTATTATAAATTTCTCCAAGCCCATAAAATATACAATTCAAGAGTGAACCCTAATGGAAACTATGGACTCTGGATGATAATGATGTTCAATGCAGGTTCATCGGCTGTAACAGATGTAATTCTGAGTTATTTTTATTCAAATAGGTGGACTCAACATGAGACGTATCTGGAAAATACTAATACAAATATGTACAGAGATCTGTTTTTAGCACAAATATTGAAAGTAAGAAATGAAAGAGAACTCAAATTATACATAATTACAGATCCCACAGATACAAAGAATGGTTAAGAAAATATAAATAACAATAACAACAATGTATTTTGAAATAGAACATAACTAACTCAAATGAAACAAATATGAGAAAGAGAAAGTTTGTATAGTCTGATATGTGTTAACAAAATCAAATCCACACTGAAAAATCCTATTAACAAAATTCCTAGTCCATATGTCTTCTCAAGGATTATACTGAATATTTAAGGATTATGCCACAGTAAATTTATACAAATACTGTATAAAGAATTACCAGAAAAGGAAGAGAATAATTCTTACCTTGGCCTGAGGCTAACATAGCCTCTGTGTGGAAAACCTGTTAAGATGCTGCATGAAAGGGAAGTAACAATGGGTCTTCATCATAAACGTAGATGCTAAAACCCTGGACAGAATAATAGAAAAGTGACTCCTGTGGCATATCAAAATTATACGCAGTGGAGGTGACATTAGTAGATATGATGGAATAAAAACTTGAGTGCAGCTTCCCTCATCAAAGCAATGAGAGCATAGCAAGAGTTGCCAAATCAAAATTCCAAACCCTTGGGAAAGAACCAAAGGCTTGTAAGACCTGAGGATTCTTAGAGCAGTGAAACTATATGGTTCTAATAATGATGGCACATGTTATTATAAATTTCTCCAAGCCCATAAAATATACAATTCAAGAGTGAACCCTAATGGAAACTATGGACTCTGGATGATAATGATGTTCAATGCAGGTTCATCGGCTGTAACAGATGTACTACTCTGATGGGGAACTTAGACATTGTAGGAGCAATGCATGTATTGGGGCAAGGAATGTATGGGAAAACTCTGCACTTCCTCTCAATGAGGCTGTAAACCTAAACTGCTCTAAAAAATACAGATTATTTAAATTAAAAACACAACTGTAAGGTAATCCCCATAGCTTTCCCCAGACTATTCCAATAAATAAGATCCTACTGTATTAGGAAATAAAAAGAAAGAAAGGAAGAAAAACAACTTAATCTCATAAGTATAGTGAACTTTTGCTTACTCTGCTATATTGTGATTCTGCTATATTCAGGATTATGAAAGGCCATGCTCATCGCAAAAACATACTTATGCACAAGAAGACCTGAGAAGGCCCTAGTCTCTCACTGGTAGATGAATCTGAGGCACTGCCCAAGCAAGAACTGGTGCCTAAGGCAAAGCTGTAAGCTGCCTGCAGGAGTTACGGAAGGCATGTCCCAGCACACACAGAGCCCCTCGGCAAAAACAGTCTTCCTGATTCTGGTCATTTAAGAAAATCTCTAAAAAATAATTAGTTGAGACTAATTCAACTGAATAGAAATTAGTGGCTGCTCATGACAATGAATACAGATTGTAGAGAATTCAGGACAGTCATTAAGTAAATAAGCAGCAACACAAAAAACTACAACAAAGAGTGACAGGAAAAGTAAAGCTAAAAAAAAACCGTGGGGAGGTGCAAATCTGATTTTGAATTATCACATCATCTACTCTAACATGTTCACTTTTCAGTAAAATGTTATGGCACATGCAAAAAACAAACAAACAAAACAAAACAAAGAACAACAAGAAAGCAGTGTTCTATGCACACAAAAAGAAACAGCTACTGTAACTATCCCTGAGGAGGTCCAGACATTTTGTTTACTAAGTAAAAAACTTGAAAAAGTCATAAGATGGACTTAATAATTGATTTCAACTGACAGAAGAAAAAATTAGAAAACAGTGCAATCCAGATTATCCATTTTGAAGAAGAAGATAAAAAGAATGGGAAAAAGCGGTATAAATAGCCTAAATTTTCACTTAAAAAAATTAAAAAGAAGAGCAAACTAAATTCAAAGCCAGGAAAGAGAAGGAAATAATCATGAAAACAGAGGGTAGGAAAACAACAAAAAAAATTAAAGAAACTAAATTTGTTTATTTGAAACAAACAAACAAGAAATGCCAAGGAAAAGAACAACAACAACAAAAATTGTGGTCAGCTATATTGATCAAGAATAAGAGAGAGAAGACTACTCAAATGACAAAAGTAAAGAATGAAAGTTGCCGTAACTTCTGATTTTACAAGAACAAAAAGGAATCTATGAGAATACTGTGAAGCTTTACACATCAACAGATTAGGTAATTAAGATGAACTCATTTTAAGATATGAACTATCAAAACTGAGCCAATAAGTAATGTAATAGATCTGACTGAACATGGAATAACAGACTGGTTCCAAATAAGGAAAAGAAATACGTCAAGGCTGTATACTATCACCCTGCTTATTTAACTAATATGCAGAGTACATCCTGAAAAATGCTGGGCTGGAAGAAACACAAGATGGAATCAAGATTGCCAGGAGAAATGTCAATAACCTCAGATATGCAGATGACACCACCCTTATGGCAGAAAGTGAAGAGGAACTAAAAAGCCTCTTGATGAAAGTGAAAGAGGAGAGTGAAAAAGTTGGCTTAAAGCTCAATATTCAGAAAATGAAGATCATGGCATCTGGTCCCATCACTTCATGGGAAATAGATGGGGAAACAGTGGAAACTGTCAGACTTTATTTTTGGGGGGCTCCAAAATCACTGCTGATGGTGATTGCAGCCATGAAATTAAAAGACCCTTAAGTTATGACCAACCTACATGGCATATTAAAAAGCAGAGATATTACTTTGCCAACAAAGGTCTATCTAGTCAAGGCTATGGTTTTTCCTGTGGTCATGTATGGATGTAAGAGTTGGACTATAAAGAATGCCTAGCACTGAAGAATTGATGCTTTTGAACTGTGGTGTTGGAGAAGACTTGAGAGTCCCTTGGACTCCAAGGAGATCCAATCAGTCCATCCTAAAGGAGATCAGTCCTGGGTATTCATTGGAAGGACTGATGTTGAAGCTGAAACTCCAGTATTTTGGCCACCTGATGCAAAGAGCTGACTCATTTGAAAAGACCCTGAAGCTGGGAGGGATTGGGGGTAGGAGGATAAGGGGACGACAGAGGAGGAGATGGTTAGATGGCATCACTGATTCAACGGACATGAGTTTGGGTAAACTCCGGGAGTTGGTGATGGACAGGGAGGCTGGTGTGCTGCGGTTCATGGGGTCTCATAGAGTTGGACATGACTGAGAGACTGAGGTGAACTGAATATCTACCAAATAAAAGAAGTGAATTAATCATGAATATACCTATTGCAAGAAAAACAAAAACAGATGGCTTCACTGATAAATTCAATTAAATATTCAATGAAAACTTAACATCAACTCTTTAAAAAATCCTCCAAAGATTATACTGGGAGAGAACAAATCCCAGCTAACCTATTAAGTCAATACTACTGTCTTATGAATACAGACACAAAAATCCACAACAAGGTACTATCAAATCTAATACAGAACATATGAGGATTATATACAAAGCATTTAATAAGTAAAAGAATATATTTAACAGAAGAAGCACAAAATTTGTACAATTAAAAAGACAAAGAATCACTGAAAGAAATTAAATGGATAAATATGCCATATTCATGCATCTGAAATCTTTCTATTTTTAAGATGGCCACAGACTTGTTCTTCAGATTCACAGCAATCCTTTTCAAAATTTTACCTGACTGTTTTGCAGAAGTTGACAAGCTGTTTCTATGGAAGTGCAACATTTTCATATGGAAATGCAACTGTAGTAATAATAATGGCTACCAAAGATATCTAGTTCCAAAACCTGGGAATATTTTATTTTAAATGACAAAAGGTACTTTGTAGATATGATAAAGTTAAGGGATTTGAGTTGGGTAAATTTTCATGCCTTATCTGCGTTGGTCAATAATCCTCATAAAAGAAAAAGGGAGGATAAATAATAGAGCCAGAGAGATAGATATTATGTTAAAATAAGATGCCAGACTGATTCACGGAAGAGCCACAAGCTAAAGAAGGCAGAAGTGAAGTGAAGTCGCTCAGTCGTGTCTGACTCTGCAACCCCATGGACTATAGCCTACCAGGCTTCTCAGTCCATGGGATTTTCCAGGCAAGAGTACTGGAGTGGGTTGCCATTTCCTTCTTCAGGAGATCTTCCCGACCCAGGGATCAAACTTGGATCTCCCACATTGGAGGCAGACACTTTACCCACTGAGCCACCAGGGAAGCCAGAAGGCCTCTAGAAGATAGAAAAAGTGAGTAAACAAATTCTTGCCTAGAGACTCTGGAAGGAATGTAGACTTGCTGACCTCTTAATTTTAGGAAATCATTTCCACAACTGTAAGATAGTAAATTTTGGCTAAGTTGTTACCTCACCAATAGAAAACTAATACAACAAAGGTCATGTGACAGCATAAACAATCTTGAAAAAGAAGAACAAAGTTGTAGGATTTATTCTTTCTGGTTACAAAACTTTCTATAGAGCCAGAGTGATTAAACCAATGTGGTATTAGCTTCAAGATAGATATACAGATCACTGGAATAAAATTGAGAATGCAGAAATAAACTACATACTTATGGTCAATTGATTCTTGATAAGGGTGACAAGACAATTCAGCAGGGAAATAATTTTCAACAAATAGTACTGGGACAATTAATACATGTGCAAAAAAAATTACATTAGATTCTGACATTGCATCATGTACAAAAAATAACTCAAAGAGGATCAAAAACCTAAGTAATAACTAAAGGTGAAAAACTCTTACAAGAAAATATAAGTAAAAATACTCTTGACCTTGGATTAGACAATAGGTTTCTATATAAGCCATAAAATTTAAAGCAACAAAAGACACTGACACATTCTACTTAATCAAAATTAAATTGGTTTTGGTTTGAAATAAACCACAAGACCTTCTAGAACTAACACCCCAAAAAGATGTCCTTTACATTATAGAGGACTGGAATGCAAAAGTAGAAAGTCAAGAAAAACCTGGAGTAATAGACAAATTTGGCCTCACAGTACAGAATGAAGCAGGCCAAAGGATACTAGAGTTTTGTCAAGAGAACACACTTGTCATAGAAAACACCCTCTTCCAACAACACAAGAGAAGACTCTACACGTGGACATCACCAGATGGTCAATACTGAAATCAGATTGACTATATTCTTTGCAGCCAAAGATGAAGTTCTTTAAAGTCAGCAAAAACAAGACCTGTAGCTGACTGTGGCACAAACCATGAATTCCTTATCGCCAAATTCAGACTTAAATTGAAGAAAGTAGAGAAAACCACTAGACCATTCAGGTATGACCTAAATCAAATCCCTTATGATTATACAATGGAAAGTGACAGGCAGACTTAAGGGATTAGATCTGATAAAGTGCCTGAAGAACTATGAACAGAGGTTCATGACATTGTATAGGAGGCAGTGATCAAGACCATCCCTAAGAAAAAGAAATGCTAAGAGGCAAAATGGTTGTCTGAGGAGCCCTTACAAATATCTGTGAATGGAAGAGAGGTGAAAAGAAAAGGAGAAAAGGAAAGATATACGCATCTGAATGCAGAGTTCCAAAGAATAGCAAGAAGAGATATGAAAGACTTCCTCAGCGACAATGCAAAGAAATGGAGGAAAACAAAAGAATGGGAAAGTCTAGAGATCTCTTCAAGAAAGTTAGAGATACTAAGGGAACGTTTTATGCAAAAATGGGCACAATAAAGGATGGAAATGGTATGTACCTAACAAGCAGAAAATGTTAAGAAGAGGTGGCAAGAATACACAGAAGAACTATTAAAAAAAAAGATCTTCACAACCCAGATAATCATGATGGTGTGATCCCCAAACTAGAACCAGACATCCTGGAATATGAAGTTAAGTGGGCCTTAGGATGCATCACTATGAACAAAGCTAGTGGAGGTGATGGAATTCCAGTTGAGTTAATTCAAATCCTAAAAGATGATGCTGTGAAAGTGCTGCCTCAATATGCCAGCAAATTTGGAAAATTCAGCAGTGGCAACAAGACTGGAAAAGGTCAGTTTTCATTCCAGTCCCAAAAAAGGCAATGCCAAAGAATGCTCAGACTACTACACAATTGCACTCATCTCACATGCTAGTAAAGTAATGCTCAAAATTTTCCAAGCCAGGCTTCAACAGCACATGAACCGTGAACTTTAGGGGTCCAAACTGGATTTAGAAAAGGCAGAGGAGCCAGAGATCAGATTGCCAACATCTGTTGGGGCATCGAAAAAGCAAGAGAGCTCCAGAAAAACATTTAATTTTGCTTTAATGACTATGCCAAAGCCTTTGACTCTGGATCACAATGAACTGTGGAAAATTCTGAAAGAGATGGGAATACCAGACCACCTGATCTGCCTCTTGAGAAATCTGTATGCAGGTCGGGAAGCAGTAGTTAGAACTGGACATGGAACAACAAACTGGTTCCAAACCAGGAAAGGGGTACGTCAAGGCTGAATATTGTAACCCTATTTATTTAACTTATATGCCGAGTACATTATGCAAAATGCTGGGCTGGATGAAGTACAAGCTGGTATCAAAATTGCTGGAAGAAATAACAATAACCTCAGACACGCAGATGATATCAACCTTATGGCATGAAGTGAAGAAGAACTAAAGAGCTTCTCGATGAAAGTGAAAGAGGAGAGTAAAAAGTTGGCTTAAAACTCAACATTAAGAAAATGAAGATCATGGCATCTGGTACCATCACTCCATGACAAATAGATGGGAAAACAGTGGAAACAGTGACAGACTTCATTAGAGGGGGCTCCAAAGTCACTACAGATGGTACTGCAGCCATGAAATTAAAAGATGCTTACTCCTTGGAAGAAAAGCTATGACCAACTTACATGGCATATGAAAAAGCAGAGACATTGCTTTGCCAACAAAAGCCCATCTAGTCAAAGCTATGGTTTTTCCAGTAGTCATGTATGGATGTGAGAGTTGGACTATAAGGAGAGCTAGGAGATCCAACCAGTCCATTCTGAAGGAGATCAGCCCTGGGATTTCTTTGGAAGGAATGATGCTAAAGCTGAAACTCCAGTACTTTGGCCACCTCATGTGAAGAGCTGACTCATTGGAAAAGACTCTGATGCTGGGAGGGATTGGAGTCAGGAGGAGACAGGGACGACAGAGGATGAGATGGCTAGATGACATCACAGACTTGATGGACATGAGTCTGAATGAACTCCAGGAGTTGGTGATGGACAGGGAGGCCTGGTGTGCTGCGATTCATGGGGTTGCAAAGAGTCGGACACGACTGAGCGACTGAACTGAACTGAACTGAAGCAGTGAAGAATTGATGCTTTCAGTCTTTGGTGTTGGAGAAGACTCTTGAGAGTCCCTTGGACTGCAAGGAGATCCATCCAGTCCATCCTAAAGGAAATCAGTCCTGAATATTCATTGGAAGGTCTGACACTGAAGCTGAAACTCCAAAA
>SJYC01052217.1:0-11150 GCA_006408675.1 Madoqua kirkii
ATGGATATGAAAGCTGTGATATACATACACAATGGAGTATTACTCTGCCATTTTCTTAAGGAAAAATCCAAAAGCACTGCTGGCTTTTGGATGCTGGAAACAGTTTGCCACCCAGCCTTTTGTCCTGTGTCAAGGCAATGTGATAGAGTAGCACAAGCATGGGGTTTGAAGCCAGAAAGTTCTGGGAGATTTCTGACTTCTCTCATTTGCTGTGTGTTTGTCTGCTCAAACACTGAGCTTAACTGGCTTCATCACTTATAAGGGGTTAATACAGAGTGATCATAAGGACTGAAAGAAGTCATACACAAAAAGTGACTGTCACAGGTTTTGCACCTAAGAACTAATCAGTAAGTAACATATCACTTCCCATTTTTCTTGATTTGATTTATGTAGCTATCTCCTTGTGTCCCTCCAGGAAGGTGGGTGATACTTCACTTCCATCTACAGATTCACCAGGTTTCCAATCTCTGGATTCCCCACAAACAAAATACACGTGAATTGTTCTCCCTAATGACATAGCCCCTTATACTTTATTCACAACCATTGACACACCTAAAGCTCTAGTGCAGCACAAGACAAAAGACTCATAAGCACATTTCAGAAGACACGAACATCACACAGGACATGGCCCTTTCAAAAAGGTAGCCCGGCTTGTTTCTTCCCCACAGGCTCTTCCTATCTTCAAGACTCTAACATTGGTTAATTTTAGAGATATTATTCCATTTCCAGGTCCTGGATGATTTATCTTCCTCATTGTTTTTGCCTTATAGCTTTAGTTTTATGCATATTTTTTCACGTATGCATTTATTTATCCATGTGTTTATTCCCCACCTTGTTCCAAAATTGAAGTAAGGCAACTTACAAGAAAACAAAAGCATATAGTATGATAGTGGCAGAAAATCAAAGTTAATGAAGTCAAAGAAAAAAAAAAAAAGATAGGTACGTAAAATAGAGCTTGTGGGGAAGCACTACTCATTGTATGCATACAACAGATTCCCCTTACAAGTGCCAGGCATGAGCTGCACATTTTGAGGCCAGGCTTTTCAGTAGCCAAAAAAAAAAAAAAAAACCACTAATAAGTCTGACACTTCACAGGGTCTTAAAAGAAAGCCAAACTACTTGTTTAAGATGTGCTTTCCCTAGTTTAAATTCTGAAAACTTTTCTATGGTGAAAAATCATAATATGGTGGCAAACTGACTCTCTTAACTTTGCTCTAAAAACCAAGATTCAGCTCCTGGGAAGGCCCACCACAATGACAGATCCTTAACATGGATATATATTTACTACTTATTTTTCTTCTACTTGTTTCTTGAAGTGCCATTTGGTCAATGAAACATAGCAATAAAAGAGACTCCTTAAAACAAACAAACAAAATGTCTACTGTCACCAAGGCAAGTATTTTCATTTAACTAAATAAACTGTGGAAAATTCTGAAAGACATGGGAATACCAGACCACCTGACCTGCCTCTTGAGAAATCTGTATGCAGGTCAGGAAGCAACAGTTAGTAGTGGACATGGAACAATAGATTGGTTCCAAATAGGAAAAGGAGTACATCAAAGCTGTATATAGTCACACTGTTTTTTTAACTTATATGCAGAGTACATCATGAGAAACACTGGACTGGAAAAAACACAAGCTGGAATCAAGATTGCTGGGAGAAATATCAATAAATTTCAGATATGCAGATGACACCACTTTTATGACAGAAAGTGAAGAGGAGCTAAAAAGCCTCTCGATGAAAATAAAAGAGGAGAATGAAAAAGTTGGTTTAAAGCTCAACATTCAGAAAACGAAGATCATGGCATCCGGTCCCATCACTTCATGGGAAATAGATCAGAAAACAGTGGAAACAGTGCCAGACTTTTTGAGTGTGTGTGTGCTCCAAAATCACTGCAGATGGTGACTGCAGCCATGAAATTAAAAGATGCTTAGTCCTTGGAAGAAAAGTTATGACCAACCTAAATAGTATATTCCAAAGCAAAGACATTACTTTGCCGACTAAGGTCCTTCTAGTCAAGGCTATGGTTTTTCCTGTGGCTATGTATGGATGTAAGAATTGGACTGTGAAGAAGGCTGAGCTGCGAAGAACTGATGTTTTGAACTGTGGTGTTGGAGAAGACTCTTGAGAGTCCCTTGGACTGCAAGGAGATCCAACCAGTCCATTCTGAAGGAGATCAGCCCTGGGATTCCTTTGGAAGGAATGATGTTAAAGCTGAGACTACAGTACTTTGGCCACCTCATGCGAAGAGGTGACTCATTGGAAAAGACTCTGATGCTGAGAGGGATTGGGGGCAAGAGGAGAAGAGGTCAACAGAGGATGAGATGGCTGGATGGCATCACTGACTCGATAGATGTGAGTCTGAGTGAACTCCGGGAGTTGGTGATGGACAGGGAGGCCTGGCGTGCTGCGATTCATGTAGTTGCAAAGATTCAGACACGACTGAGCGACTGAACTGAACTGAATTGAACTGAAAAAAAATAGACAATGTGACTTTATTTTTGATGAAAATTTGGATAAGATTCCAAATAACCAACGAAAGAAATAGCTAAATAAACCATGATATTACTCTATGATGAAATATACACCATCAAAAATTATGTTTAGAAATCCTTTTTAAAATGTATGGAAATATTCATGATGAAATGTCGAGTGAATAAGCAGAATATGAGACTGTATAAAAAAGGAGACAGATTATAGCTTGGCAATTTGGATATACAGACTCAGGAGTCACAATTAGCTTGGAATTCTGGCTCCACCTATATATGGCTGAGTCACTGTGGACAATCTACTCACTTTCTCTGGACCTCAACCTTCTTATATATAAAATGATTATGATAATAGCACCAGTTCAGTGTGATTGTTGAGAAGAATAAACACGCTAGTAATTGAAAAGAATTTACCACATTCTCTGAAACATGCTTAGGGAAGCCTAGTGTGCTGCATTCCATGGGGTTGCAAAGAGTTGGACATGACTGAATGACTGAAGTAAACTGAACTGAATAAAACAAATGAACTGTATGTACTATAATTTACACTATATAAAAAGTATATGTATATATAACAATTTAAAGAATATGAGAAGAAAGCCACTAAAAAATGTTAGCATTGTTTCTGAGTTTTGTGAATATGGGTGATTTTTATTTTTTCTATGTGCTTGCCCTTATTTTCCAAGTTTCCTTTATTGAAGGACATTTCTATATGATGAAAACAAGAGCTAAGAGGTAAAATACCAATCCAGCTAGCTATTTGGGGCTTGTGAAATAATGGGTGATTTTTAACTTTCTTTTAAAAATTTCCTATAACTGGCATCTGTATCAGAGAAGGCAATGACAACCCACTCCAGTACGCTTGCCTGGCAAATCCCATGGATGGAGGAGCCTGGTAGGGTGTAGTCCATGGAGTCACTAAGGACTGAGTGACTTCACTTTTGCTTTTTTACTTTCATGCATTAGAGAAGGAAATGGCAACCCACTCCAGTATTCTTGCCTGGAGAATCACAGGAATGGCAGAGCCTGGTGTGGGCTGCCATCTATGGGGTCGCACAGATTCAGATATGACTGAAGCAACTTAGCAGCAGCAGGCATTTGAATTCTAGTTAAGGTGAAAGTTAGTAAAAAAAGAATTTTAAAACCTGTTTTTTTAGTTCTAGAATGAAACAGATGTAATAACCCCTCACAATTACTTGGTGCTTTTTAATGTCACTTTTAATAGTACTCTAATATTTATAATTAAATTTGATTATTAAAAGTATTTTTTCTGAGTAGGCCAGGTTTTGTTGTCTTCATTTAAACAGGTAATGAAATTGAGAATCGAAAAACTTAGTGTTAGCCCAAAGTCCCAGTAATCAGTGACAGAGCTGGACTTAAATCCAGGTTTCCAGAACATTAGTCCAGAACTCCTTTCATTTACTCAAGACTGATTGCAGTATAATTCAAGTAATCACCAAGACATATAAGCATAGAAATAAAAATCCCCTCTTACCTATGAAAGTCAAAGTTCCTGAATGACCTCCACCTATATAGAAGAGTTCAGCTGAAGAAATTATAATTTTAGATAATTAAAAAAAAAAAAGAACTAGGGGAACTGAGGCCACATGTGAAGTTTTGAAAGCCCTCATAATTTTTTTTTTTTTTTGCACAGTAAAACAAAACAGTAACAAGACATTTTATAAAAAGAATAAGAGTTTACACAGCTTGAACCAGTATAGGTGAGAGGGTCAGTACAGTTTCCATTTAGGTCTTGCGATGGTTTCCTAGGTGATGAGGATGTACTGGCATTATGGCAGTGGAAACTGAGGGTTACAGTGAAGCCATGAACAGAGGTGGACTGTTAATTCAAATCATGGGTCTCTGTGCTCTCAGAGGCTTCACCTAAATCCAGTGCTGAGATGATCACAACTTGCTTGGGGCTTTAGCCCTACCCAGTAAGTGAGTTTCAGTGGCATGATTTAATGACGTCAGCTCTGCAAGATGCTTTCTGTCTTCTCGAGTCTGTTTTGAAGCTACCTTACCACTTCTGCATGGACTTACCTGTGGCTCAGATGGTAAAGAATCTGTCTGCAGTGAGGAAGACTCAGGTTCAATGCTTGGGCCAGGAAGGTTCCCTGGAGAAGTGAATGACTACCCATGTCAGCATTTTTGGCTGGAGAATCCCACAGACCGAGCAGCCTGACAGGCCAGTGTACATGGGGTTGCAAAGAGTCAGACACAATTGAGACATTAACACTTTCACTTTCACACTTTTACATAAATCTCAAATTAAGATATTAAAGTTTGTCTGAAGGCAGTTTATCTTCTCTCTGGCATGTTGTACTAAGTCACTTCAGTCAAATCCAATTATTTGCACAGCTATTTAAATGGCACTACTCAATGACACAACCCTTTCTGAGGTTGCTATCTTCTGCACATGGTGTTAGAGAAAGACTCCAACTCTTGATAGATTTCAGTTAAATTATCCAAACTTTGTACAAAGGCAGTTTATCAGCAATGGTATTAAATGGTATCACTTGATGATTTAAGTTCTGTTGAAGATGGTTTCTGTCCAATGTGAGTTTTTTGGAAGGCACTGTAGCACTTCTTTATGAAATTTTGTTAAATCGATCAATCTTTGAACAGGTAAGATTTGACATGTAAAGCTAATCTTTTTTTTTTTTTTTTTATGACACAACCCTTTCTGAGGTTGCTATCTTCTGCACATGGTGTTAGAGAAAGACTCCAACTCTTGATAGATTTCAGTTAAATTATCCAAACTTTGTACAAAGGCAGTTTATCAACAATGGTATTAAATGGTATCACTTGATGATTTAAGTTCTGTTGAAGATGGTTTCTGTCCAATGTGAGTTTTTTGGAAGGCACTGTAGCACTTCTTTATGAAATTTTGTTAAATCGATCAATCTTTGAACAGGTAAGATTTGACATGTAAAGCTAACCTTTTTTTTTTTTTTCATTACTTTCTTGGGGAGTTTGTAATCTTGTTCTAATTTTTTTTCCTGTTGATTATAATTGTATTTGTTTCCAGTGTCATAACTTCCTAATTATCTTTATCATCAATTATGATAATCATCTCTGCAATCCAGGAGCTTCCTGAGAGTCATCCTCCAGCCCAGAAAATCACTTCAATCAGCATCAACAAGTTCAGATCAACTCCAGTCAATGATCGCTGCTGTGTTGAATGTTCATCCTCACCCATAGGTTTTTCTTGATTCAAAGATTGTTTGTCTTCTGAAGAAATCACTGAAAGATATTGCACCATCTCAAGCCAAATCTTCCAGGTCACATTAAGGACAGGCTCTGTTATACCATATAAGGCCTCTCTTATGTAGAATACAGCATTAGTGATGGTGTAGGAATCATGAGGTCTTCTTTAGTGGCTCAGATGGTAAAGAGTCTGCCTGCAAAGTAGGAGACTGGGGTTCAGTCCCTTGGTCAGGAAGACCCCCTGGGAAAGGGCATGGCTATCCACTCCAGCATTCTTGTCTAGAACCTCCCATGGACAGAGGAGCCTGGCAGACCCTGATCCATGGGATGACGAAGAGTTGGACACGACTGAGTAACTAACACACACTTACTGGAATCCCATGCCCTGGAGAAACGCATTGCAACTCACTCCAATATTCTTGCCTGGTGACTTCCCATGGACAGAGGAGCTTGGAGGGCTATAGTCCATGGACTTGCAAAGAGTTGGATACAACTGAGTGATTAAGCACAGAACAGCACAGAAATCTCATGCACTACGATTTTCAGACAGAGAAACATTTGTGACATCCTGAACAGCAAAGTTCAACATCAATTTAGCATCAGTTCAGTTCAGCTGCTCAGTCATGTTCAACTCTTTGTGACCCTATGAATCGCAGCACACCAGGCTTCCCTGTTCATTACCATCCCTCGGAGTTCACCCAGACTCACATTCATCGAGTCAGTGATGCCATCCAGCCATCTCATTCTCCGTCGTCCCCTCCTCCTCCTGACCCCAATCCCTCCCAGCATCAGAGTCTTTTCCAATGAGTCAGCTCTTCGCTTGAGGTGGCCAAAGTATTGGAGTTTCAGCTTTAGCATCATTCCTTCCAAAGAAATCCCAGGGCTGATCTCCTTCAGATTGGACTGGTTGGATCTCTTTGCACTCCAAGGGAATCTTAAGAGTCTTCTCCAACACCACAGTTCAAAAGCATCAATTCTTCAGTGCTCAGCCTTCTTCACAGTCCAACTCTCACATCCATACATGACCACAGGAAAAACAATAGCCTTGAATAGATGGACCTTAGTAGGCAAAGTAATGTCTCTGCTTTTGAATATACTATCTAGGTTGGTCATAACTTTTCTTCCAAAGAGTAAGCATCTTCTAATTTCATGGCTGCAGTCACCATCTGCAGTGATTTTGGAGCTCAAAAAAATAAAGTCTGACACTGTTTCCATTGGCTGAATCAAACACGGATCCAAGAGCTCCAAGATCTAAAATACACCACTAGTTATGAAGACAATCTTAACATGAGAATACACATAGGCCAATGCACTGAGGTACTGACAGGACAGTGGAGAATCAATAGAACTTTGAATTCAAGATGTTTTATTCTTTTAAGTAATATTGAGCTTCTACAAGAAAGCCTTGTTCAAATCATTCCTTAAGGGTATGATAGGGAGTCATCCAGGGTTATCTATTTGCATGTCACTGTATTGGAGGAAATTTCTCAGTTGCTTCTTTTGAGAAGATATGGGCCTAGTTTTCTGTGAAGTGGTGATTGTTTCACTATGAGGTCTCCTGAAGTACTGGCACAAAACAGAAATGTCAGTTTCTGTTTGGGCTGAACTCATGTCAGCATCAGTTGGCTCGTGTTCTTCGAAAGGGCAAAAGGTATTATTCAAAGGCTCCAAAACATGGCAGTCTTCATGGCACCAAAGCTTTGTGCAGGAATATAATCCCCTTCTTCAATTTCTTTCTACAGTTGTGGTAGACACAACACAGGGGCTATAGGATATAGTGTTTCCTTTCTTTTGCATTACCATCACATTCAACTAGATCTCTGGGTCATGGTACACCCTGCATTTCTCAAACCATCCCTTGCTCCTGGAATTTTGCTTTCTGGACCCATTTCAATTTCTGAAAACATGTCTTCAAAAATTCCTCTTGCATGATGGCAGGTTCCTTGCATGGAAGGTGTTTTCTTATTCCTTTGTTTCTCTTCAGTCCAGAGGTCTAGCATCACTTCAATTTTTTCCCATCCTTGGGTCACCAGGGATAAAGCATCATTTAAGCAACATAGGTGTACAAGAGGCAATACTGCTCCAATAAGAATTTCAACTTTCCTTATGGTACACATTTATTAATACCATGTAAGTGACCTACAAAGCTATTTGTTTTACCTTTAAGAAGATCAAGTGTGTCCTTCTCTTCAAGAAACATTATCTTTCTTGTCCTTTAGCAGCTTTCTTTGATACTGGAGTCCTTGTACTTGGCTTCACTGTCTTCCATCACGACAGTCACTTTTACAGAAGCTATGTTTAAGCTTTATGCTAATTAAGGTAACTTGATAGTTACTTACTAGAGATTCTATGTCCTCCAATGTTACAAGGTGGCAGTGTTTGATATTTACGGACATAATGGTACTACGAACAACACAAGGATAGATGATAATGTATTGTTGTGATGTGCCATGTGCTCAGTCATGTGTGACTTTGTGACCCCAGTGGACTGTAGTCTGCCAGGCTCCTCTATCCATAGAACTTCCCAGGCAAGAATGCTGGAGTATGTTACCATTTTCTACTCCAGGGGGTCTTCCTGACACAGGAATCACACCTGAGTCTCCTGTGTCTCTTGAATTGCTGGCAAATTCTTTACCCACTAAGCCTCCAAGAAAGCCCTATATTATTAGGATACTCGGTGAACGGGGCATGATTGTGTATGGAATGACACAGAATGGGAGAGGGAACAAATGGCTCAGCACTTTCTTCCCACCTGTGATACAGTCAGAGAGACAGCAGTGTGGCACTTGGACTGACTTCCATACACTTGATTCAAAATTTTCATGGCTGTCAAAAAGATACACAGAAGAAAATCCACCTATCCTCAAGTTCCTAGTACAGACACCTTGCATTTAGGAAGGGATTGCTATAAATTCTCCATTAATGTATCAGAATGAAAATCACTACTCATATATTTAAGACAGTACTCTTGCTGTGGTACCCCTTGGCTTACTACTATGAAGTCAATGTTATTTGAATAGCAAACACAGTATAAATGCATTTTCTGTAAGTCACAATCAGCCAATCAAACAGTATTCTCTGAAAAAATGCAATCTCTAAAGCTGTAGATATAAAGGTCCTGAACAACCCATGTTCAAGAAATGGCTACTCGAGAAAGGTGATGATGAAAGATCAAAACTAGCACTTTCAGTGCTCAGCCACTTATATTTTACTCTTATTCTCTGCCCTTGGGAAGATAGGGTGGAGTTTACCTTTCTTTGTCTTCTCTTCAGGGGTGAGTAAAGGGTTTGGAGCTATAGTTGAGTGCTAAAGAGTCTAGTTGTTACTGTTCAACTTCAGTGGGGGAGTGGTGGTTTCTCTTCATCATCCAGATGGTCAGACATTTTCAGTTGCATCTGATTGAACAGTTCCTCATGCCCCACACCAGCACTGCTGCAGGATCTCTGCACAGGTGGCGTTGCCCTAGAGAAGGGGCCAGACCATCTTTAGTCCCCAGGGGCTCAGTACTGGGGATAGCAGCGGCTAAAAGATGCAAGGACTCTGCTCTTTCTCAGAGGAAGCCTTTACAAGTCAGTCATCCCAGTACAGGGCACAGTGTCGTCACCAAGAGAAATGGACCTCTTCCGTTCCAACACCTCAGACTGCCACACAGTTGGCCTGGATTTGAGCCCGGCACTTATCTAGCCCCGCGTCCATGTTTTCCCTCTCCCTCCCAGCAAGTGCTTGGGCTGGTGTCAGGCTGAAGTCCCTCAGACTCAGGAAGAGCCCACTCCCAAACCACTCCCTCACCCCTGGTCTGGAAATAGCTGGAATAACCAAGTGCATGTCCACTGCCTACAGCCGCCTGCCCAAGGTTTAAATTTAGATTTTAATTGAATTGTTTTTACAATTTAATTTTATCTCTTCATTTAAGCATATTCACTTTAGCTGTTAACTATCTGCTTTAAAGTTTCAAATATATTCTAAAAACTTATTATTGTAGTATAATTGCTTTACAAGGTTGCGCTAATATCTGTTGTGAGACGAAATGAATCAGCTATACATATGCATATGTGTAGCTTGGTCCAAGTTCTCTCTTGGACCTCCTTCACAGGTGCCCTCCATCTTACCCCTCCAAGTCATCACAGAGCACTAAGCTGAGCTTTCTGTGCTATATTTTTGAATCTAATATAAATCCACTTTCAAGTAAAAATAGACTGCTTTATTTGTTTGCATGTACCTTACCAAGTGGTAAAGAATCTGCCTGCCAATGCAGGAAACACAAGAGATGCAGGTTTGATCCCTGGGTTGTGAAGATTCCTTGGAGAAGGAAGTGGTAATCCACTCCTATATTTCATGAATACGTGTGTGTGTGTGTGTGTGTGTGTGTGTGTGTGTGTGTGTGTGTGTCTGTATATATATACACCATCTATAATGCTGGAGGTGGGGGTTTGATCCTTGGGTCAGAACAATTCCTTGGAGAAGGAAATGGCAACCCACTCCAGTGTTCTTGCCTGGAAAATCTTCCATGGACAGAGGAACCTGGTGGTCTATAGTCCATGGAATTACAAAGAGTCAGACATGGCTTAGCAACTAAACAATAACTACAATATATATGTGTATGTATGTATGTATGTATGTATGTATATTTTAATATGAGAAATTTATAATCATCATTTCAACATAAATATTTAGCAAAGTATGATTTTAAAAACTTGAATATAGGAGATCACATTTTTAGCTTCCTTGTCTTAATTAACTTTTGTATGCCTGTTTTTCTTCATATTTATTTACTGAGCTTGTAGTGGTTTTTGCCATACATTGACATGAATCAGTGTATTTTAAAGTTCCACTTGTTCTTAAGTTAAACAAAGTTAGCCTCTGTACTCAGCTAACATAATCAGCTACATTGTACCAGCTACATCACCACTGTTTCCAAGCTTGCTTCCAAACATCCTAAACTTGAAAGATACTATAGTTCTGTACTCTATGCAAAACTATACTGTAAAGTACACAAAAGCACAACCACTTGAAGAGGATGCATGCACATGACCATGTATGCCAGACATATGAACTAACTTATGTGATTTGGATAATGCATATTCATAGCTTTGAAAGTGGTGGCTCAGAGTTTAAAGCGTCTGCCTTCAATGCAGGAGACCTGGGTTCAATTCCTGGGTTGGGAAGATCCCCTGGAGAAGGAAATGGCAATCCACTCCAATATTCTTGCCTGGAGAATCCCATGGATGGAGAAGCCTAGTAAGTTACAGTCCACGGGGTCACAAAGAGTTGGACACAACTGAGAGACTTCACCTTCCCTCACCTTGTTTGTATGTAAGGGACTATTATTCTTCAAATGGTTAAAGTAGCTTCATTCCTCTTTACCTCACATGATGATGACTTTTATCTTTAACTTATTAATTAATTTATTTATTTGCATCCTTCCTTTAGTTCTGTGTTAATTATATTTT
>SJYC01052221.1:0-20516 GCA_006408675.1 Madoqua kirkii
TATTTTGTAATAGCATTTGTGCTCAAATCTGGAACAATGCATTTTAGGACTTTGTCAGGAAGATGACCACTGATCATGTTCAGACTTAAGTTGCTTATTTTTTTTTTTTTTTGTTAAAACAGCCTAATACATATTTTTAAAACTATAACCACATGAATATACTGGGCTTCCCAGATGGCACTAGAACCTGGGACCCTGCCTACCAATACAGGAGACCTAAGAGATAAGGGTTCGATCCCTGGGTCAGGAAGATCCCCTGGAGGAGGGCACAGCAACCCACTCCAATATCCTTGTCTGGAGAATCACATGGACAGAGGAGCCTGGCAGGCTACAGTGAACGCGGTCGCACAGAGTTGGACACAACTGAAATGACTGAGCACACACACGTGAATATACCATTACTTTTAGAGATACACTCTTCTTACAGGGAATAAATCTTGCACGGTGCCCTTAATTTCGTTTTTGCTCTCAGATGAATTAAATTCCTACTGTCTTAGTGTCAGAAATTTTGTGCTGACAGAGCCCTTGGAGACCATCTAGTTGAAACTGCTGTTTCCAGATGTGAAACAGAAGTTCAGAGGGGTTAAGGGTTGCCTTGGTTTCCTCTTTTGTCAAATGTAGCCTCTCCTCTCTCTTTCCTTTTCCACTTTTCACTGTGATGCAGGGCTCCTCCAGCATCAAAGGAGGGATGAAAGAAGGGCTCAGATCCCTAAAGCAACAATCTTTTTTTTTAATTGTGTTGAACTATAGTTGATTTAAAATGTTGTGTTAATTTCTGCTGTACAGCAAAGTGATTTAGTTGTCAAGAAAATCCCCTGGAGGAGGGCATGGCAACCCACCCCAGTATTCTTGCCTGGAAAATCCCATGGACAGAGGAGCCTGATAGGCAATAGTCCATGGGTTTGTAAAGAGTCAGACATGACTGAAGTGACTTAGCAAGCACACACGCATATATGTGTATGTATACATACAGTAGTACTTTGGTGTTTATCTGTATGTAATAGTTTTCCTCTGCTAACCCCAACCTCCCAATTCATCCCTCCCCCTCCCCACCCCCTTGGAAATCTGATGTCAATGTCTGTGAGTATGTTTCTATAGATACATTCATTGTGTCATATTTTAGATTCCACCTATAAATGTTATCTTACGGTATTTGTCTTTCTCTTTGTGACTTACTTTGCTTAGTAAGTAATCCTTGGTTCATGCATGTTGCTGCAAATGGCACTATTTCATTCTTTTTCATAGCTGAGTAATATTCCATTGTACATATATATGTGTGTATGTACATGCATGCATGTATATATGCCACATCTTTTTTGTTCCTCTGTTGATGGATATTAGGATGTTTCCATGTCTTGGCTATTGTAAATAGTGCTGCTGTGAACATAGGGGTGAGTATATTTTTTTCAAATTAAAGTTTTGTCCAGATATATGCCTAGGAGTAGGATTTCTATATCACATGGCAACTGTTTTTAGTTTTTTTTTTTTTTAAGGAACTTCCATACTGTTCTCCATAGTGGCTGCACCAGTTCACATCCCCTCCGACCACACCTGAGGTTTTCCTTTTCCCCACACCCTCTCCAGCATTTGTTATTTGTAGATGTTTTAGTGATGGCCATTCAATAAGTGTGAGGTGATACCTCGTAGTTCTGATTTGCGTTTCTTCAATGGTGAGCGATGATGAGCCTCTTTTCACATGCCTATCTCTACGTCTTTTTCTGAAAAATGTCTATTGGGTCTTCTGCCCATTTTCCAGTTGAATTGTTTGATTTTTTGTTGTTGTTGAGTTGATGAGCTGTTTGCATGTTGTAGAAATTAAGTCCTTTTTGGTTGCATCATTTGCAAATATTTTGTCCCAGTCCATAGGTTGTATTTTTGTTTTGCTTATGGGTTTCTTTGTGGTGCAAAAGCTGGTAGCTTGATTAGGGCCCATTTGTTTACTTTTGCTTTTATTTCTATTACCTTAGGAGACTGATGTAAGAAAACAGTGGTATGATTTATGTCTGAGAATGTTTTGCCTATGTTCTCTTCTAGGAGTTTTATGGTATCATGTCTCCTAAGGCAATAGTGTTGAGTGTCAGTGATCAATATTCACACACACAAAAATGACCTTTTCTTCATTGTCCTAGCATTTCAAGGCACCCACACAAAGATAAGAGCAGAAAGACAGAGATGAGTTTTTATCCTAAGAAGGAGGAATGTTGAAGTATTTATAAAATCAGGATTTTTTTTTTCATTTAAAAAAAAGCCCTTGGGGCAAATATCAATAAAGGGAAAGACTGATAATGAACAATTGCATAGAATTTCCTATGCACCAGGCAGTGTTCTAAGAACCCAAGAACTTTATATATAATATTGAGCTAACAGCCCCAAAGGCAAGTCTTATGTTATCTCCATCCTACAGATGAGAAAACTGAGGGTCAGAGAGGTAAAATCCTTTGCCCAAGAACACTAAGCTACAGAATCACAAGGATGGGGTTTGCTGGAGAGGGCATGGAGAAAAGGGAACCCAGCCTTTCACCAGAGGTGATATTCTTTTTTTTTTTTAATTTATTTCTTTTAATTGAAGGCCACTTACTTCACAATATTGTAGTGGGTTTTGCCATACATTGACATGAATCAGCCATGGGTGTACATGTGTCCTCATCCTGAACTCCCCTCCCACCTACCTCCCTATCCCCCTCCCCACCCTATCCCTCAGGTCATCCCAATGCACCAGCCCTGAGTCCTGTCTCATGCATTGAACCTGGACTGGCAATCTGTTTCACATATGATAATATATATATTTCAGTGCTATTCTCTCAAATCATCCCACCCTCGCCTTCTCCCAGAGTCCGAAAGACTGTTTTCTATGCATCTGTGTTTCTTTTGCTGTCTTGCATACAGGGTCATCATTACCATATTTCTAAATTCCATATATATGTGTTAGTATACTGTATTGGTGGGGTTTTTTTCTGACTTACTTCTCTCTGTACAATAGGCTCTAGTTTCATCTACCTCATTAGAATGGATTCAAATGCAGTCTTTTTAATGGCTGAGTAATATTTCACTGTGAATATGTACCATAGCTTTCTTATCCAATGGACATCTAGGTTGCTTCCATGTCCTGGCTATTGTAAACAGTGCTGTGATGAACATTGGGATACATGTGTCTCTTTCAGTTCTGGTTTCCTCAGTGTGTATGCCCAGCAGTGGGATTGCTGGGTCGTATGGCTGTTCTAGTTCCAGTTTTTTAAGGAATCTCCACACTGTTCCCCATAGTGG
This sequence comes from Madoqua kirkii, assembly GCA_006408675.1. NCBI lineage: Eukaryota > Metazoa > Chordata > Mammalia > Artiodactyla > Bovidae > Madoqua > Madoqua kirkii. The sequence continues at coordinate 3,265 of SJYC01052221.1, forward strand.
CTCCACTAGTCTGCAATCCCACCAACAACCTAAGAGGGTTCCCTTTTCTCCACACCCTCTCCAGCATTTATTGTTTGTAGACTTTTGGATCACAGCCATTCTGACCAGCGTGAGACTGTGGTTTTGGTTTGCATTTCAGAGTTGATGTTCTTAACTGTGACCCTACTGTCTTCCCTCATTGGCAGATCATTCTTCAGTCCATCCCATCCCTGAAAGTAAGCACTGTCTTTAGAGGATGGTGTGTACTCAGAGGTAGAGAAATATTACATGCCCTAAGACTTGGCCCATATATGCCTAATGCTTTTTCTGTATAACACACTTGCAGTTGACGTCTTCTCCAGTTGCCTTTGGGAGCCTTGGAGGAGAATATGGGTTAAGGTAAAGATATCTGAGACTTTCCAGGTGATTCAATGGTAAAGAATCTGCCTCCTAATGCAGGAGATGCTGGTAAGGCAGGTTCAATCTCTGGGTCAGGAAGATCCCCTAGAGCAGCAAATGGCAACCCACTCCTGTGTGGTTTTCTGGAAAATTCCATGGACAGAGAAGCCTGGGGGACTATATAGTCCATGGAGTCACAAAGAGTTGGACACAACTGAGCACGCAGAAAGATATCTAGAGAACAGAAGGCAATGATCCTACTAGATTGATAGTGTGTCCTAGACTATCCTCAGGACACTCTCAGCCAACAGACAAGGACTATGAAGGTTCCTCAGAACAGTAACCTGCCTCGCAAGTAGCTGACTGCCATTCATTCCTGGGTCTTCCTGGGGCCACAGTCCTGGCTGTTGACGGCAATGCGGTGTTGCCTCTTACAACTTGCTGGATGCTCAGTGTGTGGATTGTGTGTTGTGTGCTTAGGGCACCATGCAGGGCATGGCAGCAGAGTCCAGCTTGGAGAAGCCATATTGGGTGGGCCTAGATCCGCTGGCATCCTAGAAAGGATCCAGGCTGGCTTGGGCTGCCCGTGCGGCCAGCCTTTTCCCAGGATAAGTCCTGCTACCTCAAGTTCCTCCGCGTAACTGTGCAAAGTTGTAATTGTCAAGCTATGCCTTGCATGAGGCCCACACTCCTCAAGGAGAAACCTTTCTTCTTACACAGCTCTCCCCACTGCCCCCGCCCCACCACAGGGAAAATTACACTCATTAATCTCAATGAAGAGAAATATCAGACTTTGATTTCCTAACCATGGCTCCCCATTATTCATACTTTAAATATTTGGTAGAGCTAAGATGACAAGTGTGGAAATAAGTTCCCAGGAAAGGGAAGGGCTGGGGCCGATGGGAACTGTTTTCTGACTAGGAGGCCCCACTCGAAATATTGATCTACCTGTTGCTTGGCGGATTCAAGATATAATGCAGACTTGACTCTGCCACTTCCGCAGAAGAGAACTGATTTCGGGCCTTAGGCCTTTATGGCAGCTGCCTTTGTCCACACATCTTTCTGCCAGAGCTACCTTTTCCCACTTTCTCCTCCTGGCAAACCACTGCATGTCCTCCAAGGGCCAGCAACAAATCCACTCACTGGTATGTCTGGTCAGAACCACGTACCAAATGTCCATCCTGGGGAATTCTGTGCAACTTTGCTGGAATCCTGGATTGCATGTTTTCTCTCCCTGCTGTCCATGATCTCCTTGAAGGTAAGAACCAACAGACTCTACCCCAGAGGGTGTAGAGAGTCTGTCACAGACACTCAGTCCTGGACGACACAGTTGATACTCTCATGATCAAAGTCACTTAGGGTACAACTATCAGCATAAAGAAGATTTAAAGGACAACAGAATGAAGTCAGATAGATTCCTCTTAGGTTGATTTCAGCTTAAAGACCTAACTCCGCCTGGTTAGTCACAACATCTTACGTTCTTAGTTGAAGGACTTCAGAGAAACACGATGCAAGAGTCATTTACAGTTATTTCACCAGACTTTGCAAAAGCAAAGAGGATCACAGTTACCCGAGCTGACTTGGAGCAGACCTCGAAATGGCAGTAAGTTCCTAAATGACCCAAGGCATTTCAGGACAGCCAGAGTAACCTTGCTGCTCAAATCAGGGGCACACGCTCAGGGAACATTCGATCAACCTTTCTCTGTGCTTCAGTTTCCTCCTCATAACTTAGGCCACCTGATGCAAAGAACTGACTCACTGGAAAAGGCCCTGATGCTGGGATAGACTGAAGGCAGGAGAACAAGGGGACGACAGAGGATGAGACAGTTGGATGGCATCACCGACTCGCTGGACATGAGTCTGAGCAAGCTCCAGGAGTTGGTGATGCACAGGGAAGCCCGGCGTACTGCAGTCCGTGGGGTCGCAAAGAGCTGGACACGAATGTGACTGAACTGAACATAGGAACAGCAGTCTCTCCCTCTCTCTCTCTTTCTGTATGTGTGTGTGTGTGTGTGTGTGTGTGTGTGTTTGTGTGTGTGTGTGTCTTTCTCTCACATACACACACAGTCCAAAAGACTTGATGTCAAGCTTTAATATGATAATATATAGAAAAGCCACTTTCATGACTGGTAAAAATGAAGCTCCAAGAGAATCAAACCAGTATTTACCAAGCATCTGCTCTGACTCAGAGTGTTTCTACTTTCAACACCTCATTCAGTTTGTATGAGGTCAATTTACTTTTCTTCTCATCCCCTCGAAGTGATAACTGAAGCTCACTTTTAATGCTGTGAAATCAGGATTTGTAATCCGGATCTTCTGTCTCTATTCATCTTCTTTCCTAACACAGCAGTACTTACAATAGAAATATTTCCACCCTAGAGAAATGTTTCCTGGGAGTCTGGAGAGGCAAGTGTATGCCACACTAAGCCTCTGTCATCTAAGAAATCATAGTCCAGAAGGTGAACTTGGCATATAACCTTGAGAGGCAGGAGAACGTGAAGGTCAAGTATGCCACTCTGGTCTCCCATCCACCTCTTACAAACTGGGAGCTAGTGAACAAGTGAGTTAGCCAGTCCAGTCTCCTCATCTTGTAAATGGTGATACAAGTGTCCACTTCCAGGGATTCGGGGGAGAATTAAATGAGTCAAACCATTCAGTATAGTTCTTGGCACACAGTGAATACTAATGCCAGCTATCATTAACAGCATTAACTATCATTTGCTTAGAATAAAAGACAGTCCAAGGGAAGGAATTGAGAGCCATAAGATGAAGTGGGGGACAAAAGAAAGGGCAGCATCACAAGCCTGGACATCTGTCTGGTTTGAAGGGGAAAGGGGAAACACTGAATAAGCCCCCAGCACAAAACAATAGCCTGGATTAGTCAGGGTCCTCTTCAGTGGATGTTGGTTTGATTCCATTTTATTTATGGTTTGTCAGGGCACATCTGAAAGATTTACTCAATCAGAGTTGTCGATGGGGGCAAGAGCATGATTGGAGAGTTAGGTGAAGGTGCCAAAGAGGAGCAGTAACAGAAAACAGTAACATGAGGACACGCTTACAAATTCATTGTTGTTTGTTTTTTATATTTATTTATCTGTTTGGTGACGTTGGGTCTTAGTTGCAGCAGCACACAGGATCTTCATTGCATCATGCGAGGTTTTTGTGGCCATGGACTCTCTGGTTGTAGCACCCAGGCTTAGTTGCTTCATGGCTTGTGGGATCTTAATTCCTTGGCCAGGGATCAAACCCAAGTCTCCTGCATTGGAAGGCTACTTCTTAACCATTGGACCACAAGGGAAGTTCCAATACTAGGATATACTTACAAGTTTATATCATTCATTTATAGCCAATAACTCCTTTGTACCTCAAAGCAGTGGGTGGAACTAAATGAAGGGAGTCAGTGGATACACAGTTGAAAGGTGGGGGAATCAGTAACTCCAGGGAAAGAGGAAAGTAGGAGAGGAATTGGGCAGTTATAGGACAACGACTAGGTAGCATCATTTAACAGATGGCGTGTAAGTGGCTGCCTGAGCTAGGCCCCAGTGTTACAGAGCTAGCTAAACTACTTTGCCTTCCCTCAGGGAACACGCTCACAGTCTGATAGGGAAGCACTGACTGAAGATGATCTCAACACAGAGTAGTAGGTACTTCAATAAAGGGATACATAACACATGTTAAAGAATCAAGGCCTTGCAGAGGTAAATCAGGATAAAGCTTCAGCAAGCATTGACAGGTGAATAAAGACAGGGAAGGAGGTTTTCCAGGCTAGGAATCAGCATAAAGTGGAGGAGGACAGGTCCACGCAGAGAAGATGATGAGAACCAGTTCTGGGTCCCTGGAGTACAGGATGGGGGACAGGCCAGGGAAAGGTGGGCCATGTCTAGGAAAGATGGGAGGATTCACATTCACCAGAGGCCATGCGGAACATCCTCAAGAGATGAGATGTTCTCCAGCAGGTGATGGGGCACCTCTGGGGAGATGGCACCTTGATCTGTAGTTTTGAAAGGTCATTTTGACAGCCGTGTGGCAGAGGAAAAAGGCGCAAAGCAAGGAATTTAAGGCTGGAGGCAGTGAAAGCATTATGGAGGCTATGAAGGGGTCCAGGAAAGAACAGATACAAGTCTGATCATGGCAATAGAGATGAAGAGAAAGATTCCAGGAGGTCACTCGGCCTTGAGGACTGCCTGGACCTGGGGAGAAGAGCAGGGCCCCTCATTCCTCTCAGACTTCCCATTCTGACTTCCTGACGGTATCACCTTGAAAAGGAGCAATTAGAAGGCTGATTGAAAAGATAATGGGTGCAGATTTCACACCAGATCTCTAAGGACTTAGGAGACAGAGGTGCAAGATGCTGAAGGCTGCGTATTTTTCAGCTTTCGACATTGAAGACTGTCGTTGGACGCTTTAGAGCTGCCTGTAAAAAATACACTCAGATAGAAAAGTCCGGGCTCCATAAATTCTTAGTCCATTTCTTCAGACTTGAGACATATTTTTTAAAATATAGGGGGGAAAAACAGGTGAGGGGAGAACAACATTTTGTGCCAATCATTTTATAAACAACCTGACTTTGCTGATGGGAAAATAGACCTTGAAAAAATGCAATTCATCAATACCGCAGAGGTCAGACTCCAGTAAATAAAAGAAAATTACTGTAATTGCTGATAAAATGCAGCTTTTGTCATTTCATTTATGCATTTCAATTGCAATTAGATTAACAAGGATTTCAAGGGGGAGAAATTTCCATTGCAAACTACTTTGCAGATTGAACCGGCAAGGAGTTTCAGAAATGCTCAGAATCTACAATCATGGGCCCAGAGGGATAGCCAGGGCCAGGTCTTCTATCTCCATAATCCTGGAATTCTATATTGAGAGAAGCAGCTCTGTTCGCAGCCCTGATTCCAATGGCACTGGGGAAGGAGACGGTAGGGAATAGTCCAACAGGGGTATAAACATAAGAGAGTGACCATTCTATAGAGAATTTTAAAACAGTGATGGAGTCAGAAGTCAGACTGCTTTTTATTAACTCCAATCACTGTTTAGATGTTTAGATAAACTACCCCTCCCAAAGTCTCTCTGCTTCCATCACATTCTTTGCTAAGCCACTGTGTAGGCCAACCACAGGGCTCCGGCATGTGATGACAGACACCATCCACTTGTTTATTCACTTGTGAATTCAGTTAGCACGTATACACCCCCGCTCCTCCAACCCTGATCATAATCCTTCGAGGGAGATATTGCAGTTCCAAGTTTACAATGAAAACCCTGAGGCTCAGAGAAGTGAAGAAACTTGCCCAAAGAAATACAAATCACGGGTGAAAAATAGGAATTGGGATCTAACGCTATTTCAACTCCCAAGACTGCGGTTTTTCTGCCGCGGCACCGCTGTGACAGTAGGTGATTCAAGGGACCATTGGTCTTTTCCTAGAGGCAGATTCCTGAGGACCCTCCTCCGGCTTCCTCCAAGAGAAGGTAGCCTTGGGAGTGGGAGGAAGTAGGGAAGGTACTTACTTAAGATCCCACATATAAGTGACTGCGTTTTTAACCTAACAAGCAGTCCCGAGTTTAAATTTGTGTCAGTGCTTACAATACTATGGAAATGAGATCCTTCTACATCGATGGGAAGAAAGAAGGCAAAGGAAGAGAGGGAAAAATAGGAAAGTCATTTGCAAAACATATTGAAATATACAGATCTGAATCTCATTTTTTTTTAAATGCTACAAGTCACCAGACAAAGATAAGGGTCAGCCAGAGAAGAGCTGCCCTTTGGAATATGATAAATTCAACTCTGCGGTGTTGCGTGAGTATCGACTTGTGCCTAGTATGTCAAAGGGCTAGAAACACAGTCCCGGTTAAGTCTGGATCCAGCCGGCAGAGTTCATGTTCCCAGAAAATTTCTCTGCCTCTTCCACTGCAAGGGATGATATTCACGTGGGTGAGCCCCTCATCCTCCCCCAAATAAACAAAGTTTTAGATGCACACCAAAAAATAACAACAAAGAAAATTCTTTATACAGACTAATTACAGGGCTTCCCTGGTGGCTCAGTGGTATAGAATCCACCTGCGAATGCAGGAGACATGGGTTGGATCCCTAATTTGCAAAGATCCCACATGCCATGGAGTAGCAAAGCCCATGCTCCACACTATTGCTCATGTGCTTTAGAGCCTGGGAGACACACCTAGAGAGAAGTCCCTGCTTGCCACAACTAGAGAAATGCCCATACAGCAGCCAAAACGAAGCAGAGCCAAAAGTAATAGATAAATAAAAGTATTTTAAAAATTAACAGCAAAAATCAAACTTCATAATCATACAGTAATGTTTAATCGTTGCCAGAGCATCCGTGAGCATCACTCTGTGGGTGAGGGCATTTATAAGTGGGTTATGTTCAGTGGCTGGCTCGCTATCTCTTCACTGCCTGTAACTCTCATACTCGAGGAAGGCTATGGATGCAGGGGAGGGAGAGAGAACGAGAGTGTGGACCAAGCACAGCGGGAGCCCACAGCCTGATGGCGTGGCTTCCAGTTGAAGAGCGAGAAGAGGCTTCCCAGGGATGGTGGCCCTGTGGATGAACCTTGATGTAACTTTTCCCACACATAGCTGAGAAAAGAACAGGCTTCAGATGGAACTATAGCTTGACTAGAGGTATTACCCGATTAAGTTGTATAAACCTCTGCCAATAAGTACATTTTCTGTTCCGGTTCATGTAGCCAAAAGCACCACCAAAGCTGAAATCGATACAGCGCAAGTTTTTAAGTTTTATTATTATTATTATTATTATTATTATTATGGGGCTGCGCTGGGTCTTCTTGCTGTGTGCAGACTTTCTCTGGTTGCGCAGGTGGGAGCTAGTCTTCCTTGCGGGGCATGGGCTTCTCACTGCCGTAGCTTCTCTCGTTGCAGAGCGCAGGCTCTGCGCATGTGAGTTTCGGTATTTGTGACACGTGGGCTCGGTAGTTGCGACTCCCGGGCTCTAGAGCACAGGCTGGGTAGCTGTGACACAGGCGCTTAGCTACTCCAAGGCGTGTGGGATTGTCTCAGACCAGGGATCAAACCCAGGTCCCCTACATTGGCAGGTGGATGCGTAGTCCCTGGACTACCAGGGAAGTCCACAGTGCGAGTTTATTCAATGGCCAAAAAATGGAGAAGCAGGAACTCAGAACTTCGTTCACAGATCCACTTCTCATCTCGTGGCAGGAGGGATTTTATTATTTATTTTTAAAATTTTTTAGTTAAAGGAAACTTGCTTTTCAATATTCTATTGGTTTCTGCCGTACAGCAGTGTGAATCAGTCATAACCATATATATGTATTTCCCCTCCCTCTTGAGCCCCCCTCCCTTCCCCATGCCCCACCCCTCCAGGTTATCACAGAGCACCAGGCTGGGCTCCCGGGCTTTATTTGACATTTGATGGCGTCTATATGTCAATGCAGCTTTCTCGGTTCATCCCACCCTCTCCTGTGGGACACAGCAGGGATTTGATTTGAAAGAGTCAGGGCAGTGGGAGGAGGAGTGGGGCTAATGATGGGGAGTTATGAGCATTAGTTACTGGGGAAGGGCCATGACTCTTTCAGGGAATGGAGTGCCACCCTTCCTTTAGCCCTTTTTTGGGGGGGGGGCGGTCTGCATCTTCTGGTCCTGCTGTGGTCATTTACTACACTAACGTAGTAAAATCTGCTTGAAAGTGAAACTCAGAATCCGTTGGAGGTCAGATTCATCCTCATCTTGGTTGTGGTTGGTTTTGTCTAGCTTTTGTTTTTCCCTTTGTATAGCTTCCTTTCATTGCCTCTGGACCCTGTGACTTAAAGATGTATCTTAATTTCTGTCCAAAGAGGATTGGTAGACTTTGAGCAAGGGTCAGTGTCATCTCTGGCAACAGAAGCACAATATGGAGGAAAACAGATTGCAGAAGGCCCAACAGTTAGACCTGTAAAAACAGATGAATTTAGAATAGAATTATATGACAGGCTGCGACCCTGAGTGCCAGCAGGGTGCCTAGACACTACAGTCTCCATAGGACAAAAGCTTCATCCTCCTTAAGCCAGTGTGTGTGTGTGTGTGTGTGTGTGTGTGTGTGTGTATGCATGTGTGCTCAATCTTGTCCAATTCTCTGAGATCCCATGGACTATAGCCCACTAGCCCCCTCTGCCCATGGAATTTTCCAGGCAGGAATACTAGAGTAGGTTGCCATTTCCTCCTCCAGGGGATCTTCCTGACCCAGGGATGGAACCCATGTCTCTTGCGTCTCCTGCATTTACAGGAAAATTTCTTACCACTGTGCTACTTGGGAAGCCCCGCTTAAGCCAGAGCTAACTGAAACTCCCCATTGTTGAGCCATCCCACTGTGAGGAGCTGTCTCACTGAAAGGCCATACTGAAGGTGTGAAAATGGGTACTCCAAACAGCCAAGATACAAGCACTAGGAAAGCAGTGAAGCTGTAATAAGCACTCAAGTTAACCAGGTTTAGAGTCCATGATCCTTAAATTGCACTAGATCACCTCAAAGTCCCCTTGCAAGTACAAACTTTTTTTTTTTTGCACTTTGAAAATACTGCATTTTTTGAAAATGAAGGTTTGTGGCCACTTTGCATCAAGCAAGTCTACTAGTGCCATTTTTTTTTCCAACCACATTTGCTCACTTTGTGTCTGTCTCATCCTGGTAATTTTATTTTTTGCAATATTTCAAGCTCTGCATGTTATTATGTTTGTTACATTACTACTATGACTTGCTGAAAGCTCAGCTGATGGCTAACATTTTTTAGCAATGAAGTATTTTTAATTAAGATACGTACATTCTTTATTTAGACATAATGCTGTTGCACACTTAAAAGGCAATAGTTTATACCCAACTTTTATACACACTAAAAAACCAAAAAAAAAAAATTGTGTGACTCACTTTATTGTGATATTCATTTCATTCTGGTGGTCTGGAACAAAACTGGTGGTGTCTCTGAGGCTTGCCTGAAGTCAGCTGTCTGGGTTCAGACAGTCTCTTTCACTGACAGCAGTGAGAAGCTGGCATCTAAGGCTGAGTCTAACCCTCCTTGACCAGAATCTGAAGCACTGATGAACTGATATCAAAATATCCTATGGTGACATCCTTAACTCCTCTCCTCCTTGCTGTCAAGGACAGAGCCGTATCTTTTAGACTGAAGAGACCTAAATGATGATAGTATTGTTTAGCTTCGAAGAGTAACCTTAGGTTTATATAACATACAAATACATTTACCACTCTTTCTTACATGAAAGTATTCCATAGAGTTGTAATTATTCATTTAACAAATAAAATTATGAAAAAGATACTATCTGAGCAGTGGTGACAGCGAAAATGGTAGCAGAGGGAATTTCAAGAATCCATCCCTCTACAGAAACAGTGACTATCTTTCCAAAATCGATAAGAATCAACTTTATCAGAGCTTAGGAAAGTCAACAAAAGTTTACAGCAGCTATGCAAAGGCTGAATCAAGAAATAACAGCAAGCCCTCTCTCACTTTCTGAGAAAGCCTGAATTTTGTCTATGGAGTGTGTATCTTCCTGAATAAATCTGCTTTCGGAGGGGGGTGGGGGGGTGGGGGGGTAATAACATCTAAACCTTGACATTGAAGGCAGTTTCTGTTGAATCACTAGCTAACCACTAAGTTATCTGAAAAGAACTGAGTGGCCACACAAGACAGATTTTAGAAAATTGGCTCCCAATCACTAAGCAAACAGCAACTATAAAAAGATAAGATATAATAAATGCCGACAAGGATATGGAGAAAAGGGAGCCTTGGCTCCCTGCTGGTGGGAATGTAAATTGGTATAGCTACTAAGGACCAGTGTGGAAGCTGAATTTCAAATGCGTGGCTTCTCCGTAGGGGTTCATGGATGGTCAGTCCCTCTTCTGTTTCATTTTTGAATGTCTACTTTCGCCTTTATACTTCCACGGTGATTTGATCACATACAGTCAGGTTGGGTCCCTTTGTCATTCATTCCCTCAGAACACTTTGGGCTCCACTCTGTTGCTTCTGACATTGAATGTCTTTGTGGAGATGTCTGAGGTCAGCTTGATTTTCTTCTCCTTGAAGGGGACTGTTTTTTCTCTGTTTAGAGCCAGAAGAATTATTTCTTCATGAGTTACGTTTGGTAGTAATAAGATATTCTCTGTTGTTTGTCAAGAATAAAATGTATTTTCTATTCTACATGTGAGTTCTCCTCAGCAGATATTATGCCTATTTTGGAATAACTTTGTCCTTCTCTAACTGTCTTCTGTCCTTTTTTTTTGTCATCTGTCATCATTATTACAGCAAACCTTCTCTCTGTGTCAGAGATACAATTTTCAGCTGTGTAGTTTTTCTTTTGTTTATTATTTATCATATCTTTTTGTTTATAATTTATAATATGTATAATATATCGTAATTATAATATTGTGCGCATCCTTACTTCCCCAGCATTGTGAACTTCTTTTAATCTTATTATATTGAGTTGCCATCTAGTTTCTCTGTTGAGTTTCTCTGTTGAGTCCTTGTTTTATTGGATTCAGATTCTTGGTAGACTCCCCTGTAGTGCAAACTGTGCACGGGAAGTTTTCTTTGTTTCTGGGGATATGTTTTCTTTCAGGTTGAGTTTTTCGATGTTCTGCCTTTTATCTGTTTGTCTTCATTTATTTCTAGGTTTGGTGAGGACTATAATTGGTTGTTTTCTTGCTCCATGATTCCTTTTTATCCTTCTATGCTTAATTTGGGCTGTTCAGACAGGTATAGACAGCTTTCTATATCTTTCTGTTTCTATGCAGTATGATTAAACTGTTCTCAAACCCCTTCCCATTCCATCTAATACCTCTTCTTCCAGCTCTACATTAACAGCCCTACTATTGCAATACGAGGCATTTTTTGGTGGTCTCAGGCAGTACTTCCTAACATGTTTCACAGCATGAACATAACATCCTAGAAAAATGATGAGCTGGGGCAGACTGCCCACGCTGGCTTCGATCCTGAGATTGCAGCAACGGTGAGCAGGGAGTGTGAGGCATGTCTCCAGACAACATGCCCACATGCTTCTCTGCTTCTCTCCAGATGGAGGGTGATTAGTGAGAAACCTCAGGTCTTCACTCAGCCACCTCACCTCCCCAGTCGGCCTTTGACTGGAGAGGGTAAGGCTAGGAAACTTATCAGCAGGGTAAGAAGTGTTCCCTGAAATTTATGGCATAAGGCGAGAACCATTTCTTTTAGTGCTACTTATGATCTAGTCAAGGCTATGGTTTTTCCAGTGGTCATGTACGGATGTGAGAGTTGGACTGTGAAGAAAGTTGAGCATCGAAGAATGGATACTTTTGAACTGTGGTTTTTGGAGAAGACTCTCGAGAGTCGCTTGGACTGCAAGGAGATCCAACCAGTCCATTCTAAAAGAGAGCAGTCCTGGGTGTTCTTTGGAAGGAATGAGGCTAAAGCTGAAACTTCAGTACTTTGGCCACCTCATGCAAAGAGTTGACTCATTGGAAAAGACTCTGATGCTGGGAGGGATTGGGGGCAGGAGGAGAAGGGGAAAACAGAGGATGAGATGGCTGGATGGCATCACTGACTCGATAGATGTGAGTTTGAGTGAACTCCAGGAGTTGGTGATGGACCTGGTGGGTCGCAAAGAGTCGGACAAGACTGAGTGACTGAACTGAACTGATGATTTGGTGGGGGAGGGGAAGTAAGTAGATTTTTATTTAGTCATTTAGTCAAGAGCCAGAGAAAAGCAACTGCTTACCTGTTTTCATTTTGCCATCTCAGACAGAACTTCCTTATAATTAGTTATGTAAGTGAAAAGACATGGAGATCTAAATGCTTAGAAGATTATTTAAGTAAGTAATCCTTTAAATTACTGAATGTTAAATAGTCATTAAATGTATTTTTTGAAATTAGATGAGAAAATAAAATTCTCATGATGTAAAAAACAGCAGATTAAAACATACATAGAGTACAACCCATTTATGTTCTGGTTATTCTGGTAGATAGATAGACTCCAAAGAAAAGATTTAATCAGTATACACATTTTTCAGACTTAGAAAGAAATGCACTGAAGTTTTAGAGGCTATTATTCTGGGGAGCTACTTAATCTCTTGGGGCTTCCCTGGTGGCTCAGATGATAAAGAATCTGCCTGCAATGCAGGAGACCCAGATTTGATCCCTACGTTGGGAAGATTCCCTGGAGAAGGGCATGGCAACCCACTCCAGTACTCTTGCCTGGAGAATTCCATGGACAGAGGAGCCTGGCAGGCTACAGTTCATTGGGTCACAAAGAGTCAGACATGATGGAGCAATAACACTAACATAACACTAACTAACTAACTTAATCTCTTGGGGCTTCTGTTTTATCCAGAGAAACAAAAACTTCTCTAAGTATTTTAAACAAAGGGCATTTATTGTAAAGAACTGGCTACATGGGAGATGGAGGGCTAAAAAACCAAATGGGGAAGAATGAGGCAACTCAAAGATTAGCCAGAGTAAGAAACTCAAGAGCCCACCTCAAGGTCAAAGGGAGTCTCTAGCATTTCAACAGCCCAGGGACTGGGGTCTCCCTATGGAAGCTAGATCCAGGGCAGATGTGTCTGATGGAAACCAGTGCCAGGGAGTAAAACAGCCTCCACCTTCCATCCTCAGGCCAGTGTCTCCCACTGGCCAAACCCAGAGGAAGCCAATTAGCTGGGGTTAGCACCCCCTGCTTTATAAGAGAGAGGAGAGGAAGTTTCCAGAGATGACTCTGAGGATGAACAGACTGAGATCCCAGTATAACTTCCTCTTCTGTAAAGCAGAGATAGAAACTGACCTCGGGCAGCTGTTGAGGGCATAGTGGCTGTAAAGCAAGTGTCAGGACCGAGGCTGGCCCAGGTCAGGCCCTCTCTTCTGGGACGGAGGGATGCTCGGGTGCCATGGCCCCCAGGAAGGTGTTGGTAACAGCACAGATGTGTCGGGGTAGCGGGGAGGGTCATTACACACCTGAAGAGCACTGTCCTACTGGTGACCAGGTGAGTGGGGGCCAGGAATGAGGCATGGGTGCAGGCTACTCAGACCCTGAGAGATCCCTGGAGAGCGGCGGCGCGCCCTTGTCACTGCACAGCGGAGACGGGCCTGCCAACGCCCGCGTGGTGTGTTTAGTCAGTTACATCTTTACATCACCCCCCAACCCACTCGTGCCCAGTCCACCCAGCAGGTGGAACAGCCGTTGGTACCTGCCCACATGCACACCCGAAGCAGCTCAAGCAGCAGCTAAGAGAACAAACCTGTTAACACCAAGCATATGCTGCCAGCCCCCACCCCACCCCCAAACCACCACACTCCTCTGTGTGGGATTTCTCAGTTATTTGCCTCATCCTTTTTTCCCCTTCTCTTGTTCTTTACAACTATGGAATGAAGTGTGGGATCATAGCTGCCAAACAGCCTCCTTATTAGCATCAGAACTATAGTCAAAACACATTATGCTTGGCTAATACATTTATTTTTTATGTAAGAGAAACGCCATCAAAGCATAGTTAATCGGAATTGAGTTAAATCATAATTGGAGCTCTTGTGCACAAGAAAGAGAAATTATTCTTTATTGTTGCAGACTGAAGATGCTCCAATTGTAATTTACTTTTTTTAAGTAAATGACCATTGTTGGCCAGAGAGGGTGTACCTGACCCTGGCTGTCAGGAGAGTCAGTACAGGCTATGTTATATCCACAAGTCCATGGGCACAGCGGTGATGAGAAAACGCACTGACCCAGGGTAGAGTTTTTTCCTTCCCTATGAAAGGAGGATGCTTATACATGCTAGAGAGAGAAGCTTTGGAAATTTTTGGATGGTGCAACCAGCTGTACCAAGATTGTGGGGATAGCTATACAAAATTTTATGTGTGCTAAAATCTATAAAACTGTACATACCAAAAACTCAATTTTACTGTCTATAAATTTATGAAAAAAATTTTTGCAAGAACATTTTTTAAAAAGAGAGACTTTGAGGAGCAAATAAGATGATACACAATGAGTTGCTAGTCTCTGGTTAGTCCTCAGCGAAAGGGAGCTCACACTTGGGTCTGATTCCTACACCATGACCCACCCACTGTCCCAATGACTCCTAAGCTGTAGCATGGCTCCTAGCCTGGCTACCCACGGGAGTACAGGGAAAGCTTTTTATTTTTTATTTATCTGGGTATTGTTGGCTGTGCTGGGTCTTCATTGCTGTGTGGACTTTTATCTAGTTGCAGTGAGGAGGGGCTACTCTAGGTGCAGCGTGTCGGCTTCTCATTGCAGTAACTTCTTGTGGAGCGCAGGCCTTAGAGCACGGACTTCAGTAGCTGCAGCTCTTGGGCTCAGTCATTGCAGTTCCCAGGCTCCAGAGCACAGGCCCAACAGTTGTGGCGCACAGGCTTAGTAGGTCCACAGCATGTGAGGTCATCTTGGATCAGGGATTGAACCAGTGTCCCCTGCATTGGCTGGTAGATTCTTTACCACTGAGCCACCAGGAAAGCCCAGGGAAAGCCTTTTGAAACACGAATAGATACCTGGTCCCCACCCAGGGCCCTCTTATCAAGCTCTCTAGAGGTGGGGGGCGGGGGGCCTGGGACACGCAGGGTCTTTTGTAAGCTCCTGGGTTCCGATACAGCCAGGATTGAGAATCACCAGACTAGACCTCAGTACTTTCCCTAGTAAGGAGATCAACCATACCTGTATCTGTCTCCAACAGAGCAGGTTAAAACAGACCAAGCCTGTAGCTTCTGAGAGACCTAAAGAACTGTCTCAGAAATAGAAGAGCTCAAACCAAGAACTCTTGTACTCATACACACCACATATGCGCTCACATAGATATACACCCACACACATACATAAGCACCCATGTATATACACATATGTGCCCCACACATACACACACACACGTGCACATACATGCACACACACACACACACCCAGAAGAGATTCCACTACTGAACTGCATGGCTCTTGATCACTGTAGGAAATAATTGGCACCTACCTCCACCTCTGGGATGCCTCCCCTCCCAAGTCATGTTTTGCAGATACTTTCTTCCCCTCCTCCATGTCACATGTAGAACTGAGAATCTTTAACCTTACCCTGTAACGAGGGTGGAAATCATGTACTGGGAGATGAGTCTGATGAACCCAGTGGTTCCCACCCTCAGCAATGATCCCTAATCCAGAATGGCCCCACACAGATGCTTCCTCTGCCCTACCCTCCCAGAACTTCTAGGCTCAAGGTCACACACAGAAGGGAAAGGGACAGAAGCTCAGGTTTCAGGGGACCTTGGAGGCACCTTGAGTTCTCTCAGCAGTCTCGCTAAGAGCAAGGCCATCTGAAAGTAGCAAGGAATGTTGTAGCAGAATTATCACCTCCTGAGCTCCTGTAAGTCAGACAAATTCATGACCCATCAGCATAGACATCATCATTTCCACTTTAAAAGGTATCAGAAAGTGAGGTTCAGAGAAGCTAGAGCACTTGCCTGATGTCACGCCAGGTCGAATTACAGCTGGGATTGAACTGAAACATTTATCTGCTCTTTCCATTCAGCCAAGTGCGTTCCCCCAAAGGATGTGCATCTTAATAATGAGAGCAGGAAGCACATCAGAGAGGGGAGAAAGAGAAAACCTCTCAGAAAAGGACATCTTTTCCCACCCACTGGATTGCAAACACATACTGCGGAATATTGCTGAGGCTAGATTAGTGGAAAGAGAATTTTGACTGTGAGAAAAGCATAGAGATTCTGGGAAGAACATGGGCTTAGAGTCAGACAGGCCTGGGTTCATTCAGTTCCCACATTTCCTAGTTATTAGGGTAAGTTATTCTAGGCTGATTGCCTATCTGTAGAGATGGGAAGAATACTTGCCCTGTGGGTACCATAAGGGTTTGACCAAATGCATGTGGGTGCTTTTAGCATAGAATCTAGCAAGTGGCAGGTATTCAACAAGAAACAGCTGACATTGTCAGTGGTGGTAATCGTAGTGGTCAAACACTCAACATAGTGTCTTACACATAGTAAATGCTCAAGAAATATTTTTCTCATGTCCCTCGGCCTAGGCTCAAATGCCCCAGGCCTTTGTGCCTCTTTAGACTCCAGTTTTCCCCTCTCTAAGTTCAAGGGGTTCAGCTAAAAGGATGACATTAGACTCACCCCAGCATATAATAAGAGCATCGGTCCCCACAAGCACTGAATGGAGGTGGATCTAGGTCCCATTTCATTGTCTCTGGAGCCCAAACAGACAAGGATTACTTCTTACAAACTGATAGGGTCAACAGGAATTGCCCCTGAAGCAATCTCCCCTATAGCAATGATATCAGGCCAATAGTTTTTCACCCTTGATCTCTAACCACTGAGGGGAAAAATGACTTGCTAATGAACACCACATATTCATTAAAATGAATTATGATCTGGTTATCGACAAAGAAAAGAAAGGAAAGGAAAAGCAAACAACCAACAACAAACACTTGAGATGTCCTTGATGGGAGGCAGGGAGAAGACATGACATTCAAAATATAAAAAGCAAAACAAGGCAAGCACTTAGATATATATAAGCTCTTAAATACATATAAAGTGAAATAGCTCAGTCGTGTCCGATTCTTTGTGACCCCGTGAACTGTAGCCTACCAGGCTCCTCCGTCCGTGGGATTTTCCAGGCAAGAATACTGGAGTGGGTTGCCATTTCCTTCTCCAGGAGACCTTCCCAACTCAGGGATTGAACCCGGACCTCCTGCATTGTAGGCAAACGCTTTACTGTCTGAGCCACCAGGGAAGATAAATATATATATAAATGAGTGTTTAAATCTCACAAGTGAATTTTTTTTAAGTCTAAAGTGATTTTTAATGTTTGATGGTGGAGGCTTAACTCCTTGGGCTCTGTTTCCAGTCGCTTTGTTTTAAGCAAAACTT